>OZ010583.1:70236582-70256582 GCA_963932145.1 Acanthosepion lycidas
TATTACTCCACCATGTCTCTGGATGGTTAGTGTAAATACATATTAATCTTGTCTATGTATTTATATCTTTACGCGTATTGAAATTCTTAAGTTAGTTTGCTGACTTGTTTATATTTACACAATGCTATGTGCACTATGTACACATGCGCTTCTATATATGTATACGCTTTTCCTGTTTTTCCTTTATTATTTCTGTACTGTTTTTTTTATTAACAATAGATCTCCAAATTTATATCCAAAATTTTTTATCCATTTTTCTTTCCTTTTTTTTTTTTCTTTCTTTTATTAATATTTTATTACTATATATTCCATCTTTCATTTTTTTTCTCATTACATATTCTAATAACAGACTGGTCAATTTTTGGCTACAACTGGCTACACACGAGATCTTTCCTCTTCCGCAACCTATAACTCTCTCCATCTATATTTATAATCTTTACTCCCCCACTCATAATAATAGACTGGCCTAATGCTTTTTACACCGATCAAAATTTTAAATTTATTTTCATAGAAAGTTTCACACAGCAAGGAATCAGACAGAGAACGGGTTTTTGCTAATATGATTTCCACCAGAAAAAAAAAAAAAAAAAAAAAAAAAACCCATCTACAAAGACATCTGTCGGTGAGTAATTCCCACTTCTCTGTTTCTCACTCCATTGATTAAGGACACAGGTGTGTCTGAAAATTCTGAACTTAAAACCTTTCTTTCCATGCTTCAGTTCTGTCATATGATTAATAATTAATATTTAATAAATGTTTATCATACTGATTATATTGATACCCTTTTGTTTGTCCTCGTTTTCTTAACTAACCTATTTCACGTATAAGGAGATATATATATATATATATATATATACACATACACATACACACACACACACAAGTACAGTGTGTGTGTGTCCAAACAACTCTTTGGCTCCCACTGGTCCGATTTCTATGATTCATAGCTCATTCAAAAGCCCTAGAAAGGTGCAGGGAACAATTTTTGTTGAGCTCAGATTCAAGGTTGCCAGATTATGTGAGGTTAAAAATATATATTAATATATTATACCAGCCATTATCATTGCTTTCATGCTTCAAGGGTAGTAACACTTATTATTTTCCATTTGTATCCAAAATTTTAAGCTAGCTCCTGTGGAGGACTCGGTTTGGCCATGATCACAATAGCTACATTAAAAAGCCCCAGCTCTACTTTATAGCAATTTGCACACTAAAAGCTCAATATCTGTATTATATATTATCTACTTCTAGACAATATCACTCTTCTAATTTGCATACTGATTTTAAAAAAGTTTATTATTTCATTAACTGTCCTTCATTACTGTTCTTTTATTCAAGGATTGTTTTGATTTTCATATCAAAAATAATTCTGATTATGAATACCGTCTTATATAGTGCAGGAAAGTGGTTGAAATTTGCATTTTAATTGGCCTTCAACAAGTTGGCATCTATTTGTAAAACTTTCCTTAACTATAAGAAGCCAATTTATGAATGAAATTGGCATTTAAAATTTTTGTTTTAAAAAGGTTTCAAGTACTGAATATATCCTATTTAGCAAAACGATAGTGAGTAGGTGAAGCCTGCTAGTGTGTGTGTATTTTATATGTGCAGTACTTAATGGGAAGTACTCAATATCAGTGATAGAGCTAACATATTCAGTTGTATAGATATGAATATATGACCCTGGATTTCATGCTTTTGTGATCAGATAAACTTTTTTTCTTTTTTAAATTCTATCTATTTATACTTTTCTTGAGTTTGATTATGTTTGGTGGTGGGAGGGGGAATTTTCTTCTGTGTTTGTTTGGGATGGCACACACACAGACATACAGGTGTACTCATTTTAGTTCACACAAACACACTCATATAAGCATTCCATGCATTCGAACATACATACATACATACGCAATTGTAATTCTATTTCAGTGTTGTAAACTGTAGCATTTATATATGTAGGGATGTCCCAAGGTATAGAGGGGGGGTGATCTTGATGCTTTTCAGATCGGCCATCTGCACCATCAGACAAACTTACACGTAGATGTGCACATACACTCCCATTGGTCTGGATTTTCCACCAGCACTGTTATTGAGCACTTTTCACTAAGTAGTGCACACACACACACATTATATATATATATATATATATATATATATATATATATATATATATATGTGTGTGTGTGTGAAAATATATAGAAAATAGGAAAGAACTGGTTAGGTAAATAATCCAAAGTTCTTTAGTATTTTTGTTATTTTTAAAAAAATAGTGCTCGATACAAAAGTAGAGCATAAATATAATTAAAAAATATGATTCCAACATGCTATATAAGAGTTCTCAATATTTCAAAACAAGAGCTGAAAACTTCAATATAATTATTTGAATTAAATTGTATTAAAGTAAGCTCTGTTCCATCTTCAAGCAAAATTTTTTTTTGGAATAACTTATTTCTGAAATTTACGTGTTTTAATATATTCATTATTGAAATCAAGATTTCCATGGTAACGGCCAGCGCGATTGTTCATATAGAAATGGGTGCAGGGTGTTAATAATTCGTATCAGTATAGAGTTACATTCATAGATGTCAAGTGAGGGTAAGGTTGGGGTGTCTAAATTTAAAAAACGGAAGAGGATTTTGTCTAGTCTGGTTTACGTGTCTATAGAGATTTATTTTCATTTTTTTTTTTCTGAAAGGGTTTTGTGTATATAAAAAACAAAAAAACTGCCATAACATTTGTTTTTTGACGACTTCATAAAGGGTTATCTTTTTTTAAGCTATTTATTAGGACTATGGATTTTAAAAAATTATATGCTAATTATTCAATGCAAAGATTTGATGATGTCGGCAAAAAACCGTTAGCGCCTGTCTATTGTTTAATAGATTTTTATTATTTAGAAACTTAATGTGTAGTTTCTCATGTAGGCATAAAGGGCATGGGTCATCCCAAGTTTTACAAGTTCTAGTTTTGTTTATAAACAATATATATATATTCTATTCATTTATGTTAAATGAGCATTTGTTAACAGGAAAATGAAAATCTAAATACATTAATATTAAATCTTCAATGAAAATAACTGTAGTTTAAAATATTGATTATATAATGTTTTTCATTTTGTTCAAAAAAAAAAAAAAAAAAAAAAAAAAAAGTTTTTGCACATTGACCAACTATTTAGAAATTTGTTGGCAAGAAAATGAACAAAGAAAAATAATTTTTCATATAAAAAGGGGAGAGAGGGGGGGATGTTCACAGGTTTCCTTAGAAAATCAGTCCAAGTCAACAAACAAGAATATTAACAATATTTAAAAAAAAATAAAAAAAAATAAAAAAAATAAAAAAAAATAAAAAAAATAAAAAAAAAATAAAAAAAAAATAAAAAAAAAATAAAAAAAAAATAAAAAAAAAATAAAAAAAAATAAAAAAAAAATAAAAAAAAATAAAAAAAAATAAAAAAAAAATAAAAAAAAAATAAAAAAAAAATAAAAAAAAAATAAAAAAAAATAAAAAAAAAATAAAAAAAATAAAAAAAAATAAAAAACTTGCCAAGGAAAAAAAAAAAAAAAATGTACTTTACCATTTGTAGGATAGCCAAGGACAATATCTATGGAAGTATAGGCAAGAAAAATTTATCACAGCTGATAATTATGGTGGAATGAACAAACAAAAGACATACTTGCATGAAACTGATTCTTTAGGTCGATTTTGAAAATTCTATAAAAATGCCAAATAACTCCAAATTACTGAATGCTAATATATTTTAGCAAAAATCATTAATTTAAACAATCATATATGTAATGGCTAAACCCAAATCTTGATTTTCAAATTAAATATATAAATTAATTTAATAATATATTAATCCATAATAAGTTTGGTGACTTTTTTTTTTTTTTTTACATGAATCTAACCAGGACCACAACAAAACTAATTATTTAAACACTATATTGTAATTTTTTTTTTTTTTTTTTTATATCTGGCTGATTAAAATGCTATATTTCCTTAATTTACACATTATGGATATCTTACAAAAAGTGAAAAAATTCTAAATTATATAACAATTACAATTGTATATATTTCAAATGATGTGACTAAATAAGTATACACATGGTTTGTATTTTAATACAATTTGCCTACATTTTAAAGCAGTTGATTGTAGGTGGAATATTTTCAAAAATATTGCTAAAAGTAGTTATGAAAATCATTTAATTTTCTTTGTGAGAATTAACAACACCCTTCAACTATTAAAACTAGACCAAAGGCTTTAATAACAAAAGAGTAAGATATATATATGCAAAATGGTACAAGGAAATGCAATCAAAGATAGAATAAAAAGTTATCTGGTAATAGATGAACAAAATTCCCGAGAGAGAGAGAACTGTCACTGAACAAATATATGAAAACCTACAAAAGTAAACATTGAAACATTTGCTTTAAGGGACACTGAATAACATTAAAATTTATGTCAGTACCATGAACAAAAATACAGTCACACAGTTTTCTGAATTAAAAGTAAAACAAATGTACTTTTAAGTGGAACCAAGAAACACTTATACAGGAATGTACAGGAAACATTGCTTCAAACAAAGATCAAATCTATCAAAATTTCCTTTCCATGAAATGGAAAAAACTCAAAACAAAAACCTTTTAATTGGTAAAAGTGAAATAGACAAATCTAGTTAAATATCCCAAGTAGAGACACGAGATAACTAACAGGAAAAACAAAAATGAATTCAATATGAACAATAACCTTTTAGTCTCATTCATTTCCCCCTATATACAGAAGGCTTTAGAAAAACCTACAAGTAAGACAACCTGTACATTCTCTGCCCTGACACCCTCAATAATCTGCCAAACAGGATTTGTTTAACAGTTGATCTATTTTTTGAAAGCTATTTTAATTTTTACAGAGCCGCTTTTCTACTTCTGGCTGTATTCTGTTAAGCCTTGAGGTGTAAATTTTTGCTGCAATGGAGGCGAATGTGATGCCTCTATAGTTTTTTTTGCCAATTCTAAATCTCCTTTTATATAAGCCTTCCTGTCCATCTTTCTAGGACTTCTCCATTATATGTAGCATAAGAGAGTTAGAGTAGAATATTGTTAAAATCTTAAGTCTTCCAATCCTCTGGAGGAATGTTATCAAGTCCTATTTTATTTTTGATGTTTTTTTTTAAAAGCTATTTCAAAAATGTTAAGAGGATGTCCAATGTTATAGTGGTCTTGCCATTTATTCAGACTTTCAGCCTGTCTATTGGCCTTTGATATGAAATTGCTTCTTGATTTTCTACCATTGATCTTGGTGAGTTTTCCAAGAGCAGATTGTTGGAAGCAGCAGAGCTGATGAGGTACTTCTGGCATAAGGTGCCCCCCTCCCACCAGATAGTAACTGCCATAATGATGCTATACAAAAATACCAAATCTTTTGTTAGATCCCGAGAGACACTAACTTCAACATAAAAGCAAGTGTTCACCAGGTTGACACTCTTGCATTTTTTTTTCTCTTTATCACCCATGACTATGTATTGAGAACTTCTCTCAACAAACATCTAGGTTTTACTTTACACAAAGACACTCAAGTTGATATACTGCAAAAAAGTTAACCTATATTGACTATGCAGATAACCTAGCTATCACTACAGTCATCATTACTAATACCACAGTTCTACATCATCTAGAAAATGCTACTAATGATGCTGAACTCAAAAATGTCAATGCCTCTAAAATTGAATTCAGCAAGGCTCAATAAAATCTGTCAAATCTTATATACCTAGGAAGCAAAATAAATTCTGCTTAAAAGGATATGAAAGTTTGCATAGCTAAAAGGGCTGGGCTGCCATGAATAAATCTGATCAAGTGGAGATTCTTTTGAGCTGCTTTAGAGGTGGTGTTAATGTATTGTGCGCCACTGCCTGAACATTAACTAAAACCCTACAGTCCAAGTTTGATGGAACCTATACTCAGATTCTGAGAGGTTTACTTAATATCTCTTGGCGACAACAGCTAATTCACAGCTCTACCGACCCTTCCCAATATTTCTACAATCTTATGCGAAAGAAGAATGAGCTTCACAGGCAAGCAAAGCAAGAACTCCCAAGTAATCTATTATTCTGGACATCTAGCTATGGAGCAAGACGAGTTGATTGTCTACATTGACCACTTATGATACAGAATGACTTTCTAGTGACCTTCCAACCTTGATGCAAGACTGTAATGGTTGGCATGATAGACTCCTGATGTTCAAGCCAACTTGACTGAATAATAATAGTCTCATTCAAAAATAATAAATTTCCCTTAGAAGTTAGCTAATTTTATTAAATACATTTATTTTAGATTAAGAAATATATTTTAAAAAATATAAATCATTTTTCTAGATTTATATAGGGCTAGAAATATATTTAAATAATCCTTTCAATAGCAGGACATATGTTCAATATTACAATATCTTCAACTTTGAATTATGTCACTTTTCTTAGCAGAAAATATATATTTCAATGCCTGCAAAAATAACTGGTAATAAACAAGATATACTCTATTGTACCTACTTAACTTTTTAAATAAAAAATTGTATTAAAAAGAATAACTTTTTGAAATGTGATCTTTTTCAAAGAAAATAGATTTATTTTTAACAAAAATTATTCCAGTTAAATAAAAAAAAATAAAATCAAATGTTTCATTTTTTTTATTATTTTATATACATTTATGTACAGTATTTTAGAGGTTACCTAATCCTATAGAAAAATCTGGTAGGTTATAATGAAAAATACAATACAGGCATCAATTAGACATTGCTATTTCTATAGATTTCAAAGGATAATTCAAAACTTAGAGAAATCATGAGAAAAAAAAAAAAAAACTTTTTGTCCTGAGATTAAAAATTTGTACAGACAACTAGGTCTGTACAAATTCTTAATCTCAGCACAAATATTAACATTTATTCATTACAAAAACACCAGCTCCAATCAGTTAAAATTTAATTAAAAAGAAGGAAAAAAAATTATGAATAGCTTCAGTTTTTACTGTTAATATGCTGGGTTTTTTTTTTTTTTTTTTTTTTTTTTGCCAGTGTTTTGCTAAGAGTTAATTTTGGGGGACAAATTTTTCATGTCCAACCCTAAATATTTACTTCTTAAAAGATGAAGTTCATCTTTATAAGGTGTTTGTTTATTGATAACAGTAATTTATTTTCTAATGAGGGGAGGAGGCTTGCCTGAGATGCGAAAAGAGAGTAAGAGGGAGGAATGAAAGAGGTGAAGGCAAAGGTAACTACATGATCAAATGTTTAATAATAATATAGGCATAATTAATGTTCTATAATAATTTTTAATGTATTTTTCAAGTTTAGCCATTTTTGCTTGTAATCATGTTCAACATTAGTTATATGTTAAACATAACTATGTCTAATATGAGTATTAAGCATGCCTAAATATGAAAAATTCATTAAAATATTGTAGTTTAACAATTGATTTTTCAATAGAATTTTGATTGCTAAATTGTTGTTTATATCTTCATAAAAAGTGAAATCTAACTAAAAATAATTTTCTTAAATGATATAAGCTGAAAGAGTTGCAATATTTGAAAAAGAGAAATTATCTTAAGAGTAAAAAATAGATTTTGAAAGAAATAATTGAACATTTTGAAAAATTGAAAAGCCAAAGCAATAAGTTACATGAATGCAATAACAGCAGTCTGTTTTAGAAAAAGGTTTTCTTGGAATTTAAAGTACAAAAATATTTTACTTCACAAATTAATTAGATATACAGGGTGTTTCAAAAAGAATACGGCAAAATCATTACGCTGTTTTTTCAGGTCTATAGCATTGTAGTGGACTGAATCAGTGGTTATTTGATATAGTTATCAAAGTTTAATTGGGTGTCAGTTTCACCGCTGTCATTAGTATAACTTCCGGTGCAGCTGAATTATGGGAAGATCAATCAAAATGGCGACTCCTCAGCAGAAGGCGTTTTGTGTGGTTGAGTTCGCGAAAACAAACGCCATTGTCACGATGCAGTGTGCTTTCAGAACAGAATTCGGCATTGATCCACCCCATCGTGAGAGCATTCGACGGTGGGTTAGACAGTTTAAAGAGAGTGGGTGCCTGGGCAAAGGAAAGAGTCCTGGAAGACCACGTGTTACAGAGGAGCAAGTGGAGAGGATTCATGATGCATTTGAGAGCAGCCCACGTAAGACCGTATGTCGAGCAAGTCTTCAGCTTGCCATCCCTCATACCAATGTCTGGCGTGTGTTAAAGAGACGATTACACATGAAACCATACAAACTAAGCCTCGTTCAAGCACTTACTAATGATGACAAGGTGATGCAGAGGACATTCTGTCAGTCAATGCTGGAGATGGAGGAAGGTGATGAAACTCTTTTCACATTTAGTTTTTACTGACGAAGCGAATTTCCATTTGAGAGGTACTGTCAATCGTCACAATGTTTTGAAGGAAACACTGTTACAGGACAAACCTATCTCGAAATGCTCCAAAACTGGCTATTCACTTTACTGCAAGCAGATTCGAATGACTTCATTTTTCAGCAAGATGGAGCACCACCCTATTGGCATCTCGGGGTTAGAGCTTATCTGAATGAAAACATGCCTCAGCAATGGATTGGGAGGAGAGGTGCTAAAGACATTGCTCTCTGTGCTTGGCCTGCCAGATCCCCGGACCTCACTGGGTGTGACTTTTTCTTGTGGGGGTATATTAAAGACCAAGTATATGTTTCAGCACTTCCAGCAAGTATCGATGCCTTGAAAGATCGAATAGCAGCTGCAATCAACACGGTGGACCGTGACATGCTGAAGCGTGTTTGGGAGGAATTCTCATATTGGCTTTATGTTGTCCGCGCTGCCAGTGGTGGCCACATTGAGCACTTATAAAACATGAAATGAAACTTGATTGCATATACAACACGTGTTTATGCTAGAGGTTTGTAATTTTTTTCATTTTTGACACATCACGTGATGATTTTGGCATATTCTTTTTGAAACACCCTGTACATAGAACCTACCTTAATGTAACAACCAATTTATACATTAGATTTTCTCAAATTCTAGTATTTTGGTAGCTAAATCCAATCTTTGTAAGATTTTAGAAATTTCATTCCAATTTATACTTTATAATCTAAATATTAAGTTGTTCAGAAAGTAATATCACTTTTTTCAAGGTCTAAACTTTATTAATCAATGTCATCAGTAAAAGTAATAATTAGCCAATACAGTAGTTGATGAAAAGGAAAATGTATTTTTCAATGTCCAGAGACACTAAAAACGTTTTAGTAAGCAAAATGAACAATCTGAAAGTGCTCAGTGCAGAGAATAATGTAAAACTTTTTAGCCTAATGAACACTGTACACAAATTGCCTGAACAACATTTTCAAATGGGGTATGTGTGTGTGTTCTTTCATTTGTGGCCATCTGAAAAAATGTTAAACATTAGAAATGTGTGATCTCATAAACACTATTAATTAACAATTGTCACCAATTAAATTTAACCAAGGAAGGTTTGTCCTACTTTGCACTTTATCAATTACATGAACACAAAGGCAGGTGACAGACATGATCAGACTGATGGATTGAAAAGAAAAAAAAAAAAAAAAAACGTGTCAACCTGTAGATAGAAAATTCTGCAAGAGATTTGGATATCTGTGAGAGTACACAAGTGAATCTTACATATTAGTATCTTATGTCCGAGTCAAGCCTCAACATATTTTATGGAGCTTGGTAATGTCTATGTGCTTAACAGGATACATTATTTATTCTCATGAACATTAACCAAACTGTACAGTATAGAGATTGTTCAAAATACTATCTTATTACTTATTTTGGAAATTATTATAAAGTTAAAAAAAAAAAAAAAATACATAAAAAAAAAATCTTTTATCATAATCCCTTACAACTATATATCAGATATCAAAACTGAAATGGTATCAAGCAAGCAATAATTTAAAAATAAAATACACTGCTTAAAAGTTTACTGTACCACTTGTCAATGGAGTGGGGATGTTTTTATCTGCTAATCAGACAAACAATGCTTTGAATCTAAATTATGAATTGTTCTAGCATGCCAGAATTGTTGTGCTATGTATATAAAATCCTTATATTCATAGTAAATATAATGTTAGTATGGTATTTATGTTCACAGCAAACAGTATATTAGTGATTTTTATAATGCCATATAACTTCAGGGAATAGTCAATCATGACTCACCAAAGATTCTTTTTCTTTATTATCTGGGAAACTTTTCAGAAAGATTTCCCACTGCCTTCTCTAATTTTTCTCTACATACACTGATTTCTACCCAAAGCCAGAGTGATTAGACTATGCTGCTATTTAATCCATAACTGGGGAAGAGAAGAAATGGTCCAAACTAACTGCATTTTTAAAATTATTTCTTCACATACATTTTAAGCACGTTTTAACCTGCTTCACTGCTGTCCACAGACATCATGACAGTTCCATCTATATTGTCATTATAGTACATGTCTTACATGGTAGTAGTAATGTCCACAACTATAGAGAAATAGGCACTGGTATGTGGCTTTAAAATTTTGTTCCTCCTATTAGGAGCTTATTTTCACAAGAAGCTTATTCTATTTTGTGTTTAAATGCATGGGAATATTTATCAATACTAGGCAAATTTTAGGTTTCAAACCAATGTAAACTGTATAAATTCTTGGTTTTAGCTAATACAAATTGGATAAAAAGTTGAGTAAACCTTAAGTTTTGGTTAAATTTAGTAGCTACAAATTCTAAAAAGCCAGTGCATACTATATACAAAAATGTCTTCTTCCAGAATTTCATAGATGTATAATTTATACAAACAATTATGCAAATAAAAAGAAAAAAATGGGCTCTCTAGGCTTAGTTGACCATCATTGCAGAACACCTCTGAAATTAGAAGTGAAGTGCACAAAACAAAAAAATACTCAACTACCTTTCCAATAAACAGTCATGTCGATTCAGATATTAAAGAAAAGGAAGCTGTGGAGAACCATGAACACCTACATTCTGAAGATTTATGACATAAAAATCAGTTCACTAAAACCGGCTTTCTCATTTATCTTTCTAAATCATGATAATCTAATTTTTCTTCAATTTAAATAAGTACTTTTTGACCAAAGGAATTACAGAGAGGCAAGGGAATCATGAGATTTGTCATGGTTTTAAAATGAATCATCTGATGGGGTTGGAACTGGAATAGGGGTATTCTCAAAGTTGTGTGGGACTGGCTTTTGAGCCAACTAATAATTTGCATACACAAATTTTGATTTGGCTTTGAGAAATACAAATATTGGTAATGCAAAATACTGTGCAGCATAGATGAGGTGTCTAATTGCTCTTTGTCTCCAACTTTATCTCTAAGATAATAAAGAGTGTTCCAATAACTTCGATCAATTTGAAATATTAATTAACTTTAAGCATCTAATGATTTCTTTTCTTTTAGATTTAACGACTTATTTGGCAATTTCGGCTATGGAAATATTAATCAAATGTGTTAAAATTTCAAGAGTGCAATTGGAAAAATTGTAAATTCAAAGAAACCGGGTCAGTGGCAGATGTGAAAACACCACATGCTCATTTACACTGTTCAACGGAAAACATTGCTGCAGTGCACGAGAATGTGGCCAAAAATCCAGATACCTCTATTCGTCAGAAATTGAACTCCTCTCCACAACAACATTACATTGTTTCCAATTGAACTCTCAGCTGGTCAATTTTGTTGACAAAAAAAAAAAAAAAAAAAAAAAAAAATTCGAAGTGCATAAAACACGTTTCTGTTTGAACATCCATTTTTGTAATAGGCTTTGATAATTTTAACACATTTTTCGATTAGTTAATCCTTCCAGGGCTGAAATTGTCAAAGACTTAAGTTGTTAAATCTGAAAGAAAAAGAAAAAAATCAGGTGCTTAAACTTAATTCACATTTAAAATCAATCCAAGTTATTGGAACATTCTTTTTGAGACTGTTTAATTTGGTACCAATGTTTCTTCTGTTGGTCACATGAAGTAGATTTTCCATAGGCACAAAAGTTTGTCTGAGTAATTCATACCACTTATCAAAAAGCTAAGTCTGAAAAAAAAAAAAAAAAAAAAAAAAAAAAAAAAAAAAAACTTCTAGTAAAACATAAATGTTTTGCTGAAAATGCTCATTCAACATTCTGACATGCTTCAACAATTCTGAATAGATTCAAAATCATCATGCTCAATTTATTCTAAAATGCACACACTTTTAGGCCAAATATACTTGCGCAGTTTTATCAAAATAATTACAAGTAGCTCAAGTTAAAGATGCAGCCATTTTGGAGATTAAAGGCCCTTCCTTTGGATTAAAAGTACAAGAAGGATAACACCCACCTCATATTGAAACATCGGTTTGCACACAATCAAAGTTAAGCAATGTTGAACCTAGGTAGGTGACTACTTGCAAATACCAGTTGCTCTAAGCTTGGATGTGAAAGTGGTGTAATGGAAAACTGCTCAGAATTGTTAATCAGAGAGCAGATTTCCATTGGGTTCATTATATTCACCTATGCACAAATACCCTTGGATCCACCTCTTCGCCACCCACTTACAGCCATGGGTTTTAAGACTTATCACTACGTCATTATTATCTTTAAAAAAAAAAAAAAAAAAAAAAAAAAAAAAGGTCTTACATTCTAAAAATATTTTCTGGTTTTAAACAACCTATAAGGGGTTAATAAACCATAGAAAACAAATCAGAAGACAAGAGTCAATTTTTTTTGCATTTAAGAAATTAAGCTGTACCTGAAAAATAAATTTTAAAATGACAGGCAAAAAAGCATGTGTGTGTCCCCCCTCTCATGTGTATTATTTGTTTTTTTTTATTTAATATAAAATATTGACAGAAATTTATAAATTTAAAAAAGAATTTTAGAATATTTTGAGATACAATTTGGCAAACCTACATTTTTTTTTATTTGCATCAGCTTTCTATACAAATGATTTTACATGACTATTCCACAAATTATAGACTAATTTTACTGCATACCAACTAGACAAAATAAAAAAAGTTTGTTAATCGAGACACTACTACTGATTAAACTTCATATTTTTAAAGATAGAAAAAAGTTTTGTTTTTTTTTTTTTACCATTTCACTATTAAAAGAATAAAAAAAAAAAAAAAAAAAAAAATAAAAAAAAACTTGAATAGTTTGTATAGGTGACATTCAGAAATTCTTTGGTGGGGAGCAGAAAGGTGCCTGATTATCAAATCTAAATGGAAATTGGAATACTGAATATTTTGATAAAAATAGGGGGAAGCTTTAATGAATAAAATCCCAGCTTGGTGATATATATGAAAATATCTCAGCAAGTGTTAGTTAAACTGTTTCTTTTAGAAATGTCAATGACAAATGCTAATTTTATAAAGCAGTTAATGAAGCAAAGTTAACTTTTCTCATGCCATTATACTGTCAAGGCTAAAAGCTTTAAAATATTATTGCCAGCATGCTAGTAACAGATGTAAAACTGCTTTTTATTAATTTATAGATTTTAGATAGCTTTTTATTTTTTAGAAACAAAACATTTAGTTTTCTGTATTTACATGCATTTATAGAAGGAAAAAAAAAAATGCAAGATGTGCAAGCTTTTATTTTTAACAAATTCGGAATGCATGGAAAAATACACATTGAGAATTCGGTTTCTTTCTAAAATAACCTTATAAAGCAATAAAACACACACACACACACACACACACAAATGAAAATTTAACTTTTTCTTCCCTTTAAAGCAGAATATTACAATTTCCACTAATATAAACTATACAGCAAATATTCAAGTAAATCATAAATTCTATATAGCATTTAGATAAAGCAATAACTGAAAGGCTGAAATATATCCTATTATTAAAATCTCAAGCAATTTTTTCACCGTGTGTAGGTGTTAACTACTTCAATTGCACATGATGATATTAGAGGTTTGAGAAGGTAGAAGGAAAGCACACCTTGTAATCTTCCCATGTCTGATTCCTCAGATTCACTTTCTGAAGTCATAGCTGTGGCCCCTGCTGAGCTGGATGCTGAAAACAGAAATCAGTATCTACTACTGACCCAATCAATTGTGTTATGGTATTGATGTGTAGAAAGGAAGAGCAGTAAAAAAAAAAAAAAAAAAAAAAAAAAACTAAAATTCCATTATATGAGAGTGTGACAAGAGTTGATGAAAGGTGAATAGACAACGTTAAGAAATTGAAGTTTTTAATCTTATATAAAAAGAAACATAACATCACTAAAATAGTGAGTGCTAAATGCAATACAAATGAACTGAAAAATTAGTTTAAAGATGACCTATTTTAGTTTAACTAAAATTTTACAAAGAAATCAAATTAAAAATTAGAGTAAGGTTAACTAATTTTTTTTTTGTTTTAAGTTTAATGCACAAAAGAACAATTTCTTACTCATGACTTGAAATATAATTTAGATTAAATTAAAAAGAAACAATTTTAATCACAAACTTAAAATGTAAACAATATATATGTAAACTTCAAACAGTTTTGGGGTATTACTTAATTTTAACAAATTGGCACCAAGATACATAAAAAAAAAAATTAAAAAAATTAAAATTAAATTTAAAAATCTACTAAAACAACCATGATCAATGTATTGATGCTACGCTGGATATAAATAATTTAAAAAAAAAAAAAAAAAAAAAAATTGTATTAGTATTAGGTTGGTGCAAAAATAATGACGCAATAATGTCATTTTTTGACGTATTTTTTTAACGTCAAAAAACAACATTATTACGTCATTATTTTTGCACCAACCTAATAACAAACTTCTGGTAACACCTTTAAGTATACTGTTTATTATCACTAATTCATAGTGGTTAATAGTCAACAATATCATTTGATGATGGAATAAGCAGAAAGAAAATACAAACAAAGAAATTAAATATTTTTGAAAGTCAGGTAGTGAAATAATAGATTAGTGTACAAGTTAATATCTTATCAGTACCAGAGAAGCAGGTCTTTATAGGTAACTTTTCAACAAAATTATACAAGAAAAAAAGCTACAAGATATGAATACAAAGGAACAATGGTGACAATACAGACTAGTTAACAGAAAACAATACAAACAGAACAAAATGGTAAATGTCTGTTTTTTTAAAAAATAAGAGCGAAACAAACTGTAAAATAAATCCAATGAACCAGGAAAAATAATTAATTCTATGCTAATAATTCATGTTGTATACATATTTAGCAAATAGCTATTGGGTTAATTCAGAAATAAAATTGAAATTTAATTCCTGAAGTATGAACAGTACAGTATTTTTAAAGGAAAACTTACCAAATTGGAAAAAATTTAAAACATGCAAAATATAATACATATTTTTATAAGAGATTTTGTAAAAAAATTTATTTTGATTACTTTTGATTATCTTTTAAGAAAAATCATTAAAATACTTTCATGACAATTGTTTTGAAACAGAATTTAGTTTCGGGAGCTTGAATAACAGCATTTAGCAATCTGATCTTAGGTTCTAAAGTGAGCACTAACAATTGATAAAAAAAAATATACGATAAAAAGAAAGGATGTACAGACAAAAAAAAAAAAAAAAAAAAAAGATCAATAAGTGTTGTTTACCCAAATGAAATTTTTTATATTTAAATTAGGTACCGCCACTAAATTTTCTATACCTATGGTTTAAAATGAATTTTTAAAAATGAAAAAGCATTCTTGAAGCTTTGTTTTTAACTTTAATTGAAAGCTAAATGATTAAATTTACTATTTCCAGTAAGCAAAATCATCATTATCATCATCATCCTCTTGACTTTTGTAATCGTAGAGCAGAAACAAATGCAGAAGCCACTCTTTTTCACAACGGTCTATCAACAGCAGCCATCAGCAATTCTGATAGAGTCATACTAGTCCATTGTTTGACATTGTCCAACCAGTTTTTGCATTATTGTTTTCTACACCCACCTTCAACAGTGCCTTGCATGATGGTCTTGCACAGGCTGTCATACCTTGTAATGTGTTCAAACCATGACATTTTTCTCCATTTGATAGTGGCAAGAAGAGATTCCTGGTGTCCTACAAAACTTTCAACCTTTTCCACATCAATAAGTAAAATAATCTGGTGTATTTCAAATAGAAATGATATTAATTAGAATCAACTTTTTGCTCACTTCCAGAAATCATTTTAAATTCGGCTATTCTTCACACATTTGTAAACAAAAGTTAATTCTTGGTTTTAAAAATCTTCTAAAACTAAAATAAGTTTAAAATAAGAGAAATGGATTTTTAAAACAAATAGTAGCTTGTAAGTCACTTGACAAATGATTTATGATGTGTTGACACTTATTATTGTTCAATGGAAACCTTTTAAAACAATTTAAGAAAGTGATGAGTGAATTCTTTTTTATATAATTTTGAAGTACTCGGTAATCTTAAAAATGTTTGAAAATGTTCTCTAATCTAATTTCAGGAATGTTGAATTTAAATTTTCTATAGTAATCACTCTTGTCCTCTTATAATGTTGTGTATGGTCACCATACTTTCAAAAGAGGTACACATTATGTATACATAAAAAAATTAAAAATCTTTGAAAATACTGGAGGACTGAGCTTTTCCATTTTTGATTTGTATAGTTTTCACTTAACAATATCACCTAACCAGATTGAAATAATGAAGAATTTTAAACGATTTATAATATAAATTATTATAATTAAAATTTTAAAAAATGTAAACAATTATAAAAATTAATTTAAAAAAAAAAAAAAAAAAAAAAAAAAAGGTAATAGTGTCCTTAATAAATCTTATTTATAAAAGCAATCAAAAGCTTCTCTAATTAAATAAGATGTTTTATTGAATTTTTTATTTAACAATTTTAATCAGATTTTCTAGACATTATTAGTAGTTTTGAAAAAAAAAAAAAAAAAAAAAAAATTACATGCTCCAAGACCTGCTTTTAAATATAATTTAAAAATTTAAATAAATTTTGAGATAGAAATTTAATGAAGAAAAAGGGGGGGTTACATGTGCCTAAAAAAAAAAAAAAAAAAAAAAAAAAAAAAAAAAATTTTTTTTTTTTACCAAGATTTCCTAAAAATAAAATAAAATCAAAAATAATTCACTTGTGAATACGTCCTGAAACAATTATTTGATTTTTGCAAGAATTTCTAAATCAATGTGTTTTTTCACTGGAAAAAGAAAGTGCAAACACACTAAACAAATTAATGTCAATCACCAGTATAAAAAAAAATTCAAATGTGCTAGAAAAGATTAAAAAATTTTAAATAATTAAAAAATTAGTTTGGTTTTTCCTCTTAAACATTTTGACGATAAAACTTTTCAGTTTTGCACTTTTTTCATCATGCCATACTGTTTTTTCAGCAAAAAAGTAGAAGTACCTAATTTAAATGAAAAAGTCAGAAATGTCTTCAGAATATTTAGTATTCTCCAGTTTATAAGTAATGTCTATAGAATAAATTTTCCCTTCATTCTGACATTTTAGTCATATATAGATAAAAATAAAATTGAGTGTAATAGAAATTACATCCAATTTACTTTTATCTATATATGACTAACATAACAGATTTTTTTTTTTTTTTTTTTTCATATGTGTATGTAAACTTTAAGTAGCCAAAACGGTGTATTGTAGAGGTATTGATTCAAGAAATTCTTAAAATGCACTAACAAAAATCCAGCTTCACACAAAATTCAGAGAAATGCTGAAAAGTTTGTAGTTCAGCTAACTTTGTGAAAAGTCAGTATTCTAATGTTTGGTCACTTAAATTCCGATTTTGAACAGTAGTTCAGACTGAGAATTTTCAGTACCACCTTGCACAAAAAGGTAGCATAATCTGAAAAGGATCAAATTCAATGTTGATTGTTTTCAAATAATTTTCCTTGAGTTATTCAGCAGGTCATTCAGTCATCTTATTTTTTAACAAAAATTAGATACCGAATTAATAAAGGAGAATAGTTTCTCTATCCTTGTTTAATAACCAGTCCAAAAGGATAGGTTTCAATTCATCATCATGGGGAAGAAAATAGGAAATACTATCTTTTCCAAGAATAGTCATGGAAATATATGATTTAGAAATGTTAAACTAAAAGAAATTTGTGGGGAGACATCATCAATGTAAGGATAAATATTTAAAAAAAAAAATAAATATATAAATAAATAAATAAATAAAAAAATAAAAAATAATTTAATTAATTACAGTTTATACCTTTAATGAAACAATATTTTTCTAGTATATTCATAAAATTGTTTTCCTTAAAATTTAATACTAAGTAAAGCTTTAAGTATTAAAATGTTAAATTAAATTTAAAAAAATAAAACAAAGTTAAAAACTAGAAATAAACAGAATAAATAATATTAGCAAAATATATAAAACAAATTTAATTATTATGAAAAGCACTACAGAGTAATGCATAGGCAAAAATACTAAGAGAAAAAAGTAAAGACAAGTTTTTACTTGTGTGTTAGACATGAAAAGATACAATGAGTATTTTTTATCATGTTACTACTTTATAAAGTCTAATTAAATGACTTATCCACCCAGTAGCAAGATACAGAGTAAGCGAGCATACAATCTGCACATAAGTTACTCTAATAATTTAAACACTTCAATCCGGATGATTAATTTATCATTTATTTTGCTTATATTTTTATAAAGTAACCATGACAGTAAATTTGAAATCTTGCAACTAAAATCTATACAAGAAATAAAATTACATCAACAATAAGGATTGCATTATTGTAAACATTAAAATGTTAGTCAATTTAACATTTTACTATATTTGTTATATTGTAACATAGTAAAATTATATGAAGAAAACTGGCAAACCAATTACATACAATAGTTTCAAGACAACAAGCTTGAAACTTTTAAACTGTTTTTATATTGTTAAAATTAAAAGTAAAAAACAAAAAAAAACAAAAAAAAACAAAAACAAACTGATTTCAGAAAGCTCAGAGGGAAATCGTTGTTGTGATGTCACTCATGCTAACGTAAACATACATGCATGCCCGCACACCCATTGAGGTATGCAGACATACATATACACACACTCGCCCACCGGGGCTCACACAAACAAACATGTGGAGAGTATGGGACTTGATATATGTGTGCTGTTGTCTACGCATTAGATTGTTGAAGTCAATGATGGGATGTGTATCCATTAGCATGAGTGACATCATGATGATGATTTCCCTCCCACTTCCATAACACCAATACACACAACCTACATAAATCCAAAATTTTAAAAATTAATCAGTGTCTATCGCAAAAGCATGAAACCCAGGGTCACAAACTCGCATCAATCCAACCAAATATGTTGGTTCTATCTCTGATATTGAGCTCTTTCTAATAAGTACCATGCACATATATATATATAATAAATCATTTCTCTGCTGCATGTAAAGCATTTGGTCTTACACTTAGCATAAAGGAAACTGAAGTTGTGCACCAACTCCGAAGCAATTGCTTGGTGAGAAACAAAAAACACCAGTCTACAAATTTCCAGAGAGACCATTGAAAGTAGAAGACAAACCCATGAACTATGTAAAGTCTTTCACCTATGTTGGTAGCAAAGTCAATTACAGTGGAACTTTAGATTGTGAAATCATGCATCAGATTCCTAGGCTACCAGTGCTTTCGGCAAACTTCACCATTTGTGGAATGAGCGGGGTATTCAACTGAAAGCAAAAATTTGGGTTTACAGAGCTGTTGTACGTGCCATCCTTTTGTATGGTTCAGTGTCATGGACTCCATACAGGTACCATATACGCCAGCTAGATGTTTTCCATAAAAGCTGTCTGTATGCAATCTGTGGAGTTAAGCTTCAAGATAGGACATCTAACATAGACCTGTTTAACAGGTGTAATATTGGAGGAATCGAGACTTATCATACAGTCTCAGTTATGGTGGACTGGTCATGTCTTGAGAATGTTTGATGACAGGATACCCAAGATCCTAATGTACAGCCAGTTAGATCAGGGCTACAGGAATGTAGGACACTCATGGCTAAGATACAAA
>OZ010583.1:70261582-70271582 GCA_963932145.1 Acanthosepion lycidas
GTACTGTAAGGTTAAAACCAAGGTAGTGGATTCAACTGATCTCCTGATTCTTAAAGTTAAAAGCTCTACAAGTTTTTTTTGGGTGCAATCAAGTTTATTATTAATATTGGTAAACCAACTGATGACATCTTTGGTATTAAGCCATAGTTTTAATCCAAGGTGGTTTTTAATTTGCCTAGTAATTCTTTCTAGGATTCTTTTGCTTATCTTACTGATGTCGGGTTAATCATTCTTGTAGTAGGGTTTTCCATAAAATCTTGTTTGGTCCTTAAGTGTTATGTAACATTCCTTTTCATCAAGTTTGCCTATTCTATTGCTAATTTATCAGGAATTTTTTTTTAATAGTTCTGTTAATACTATCAACCATGATTATGTTGTTATTGTGAGCTTTTTTATAATTCCTACTTATATTTTTTTAAAGTTGTAGTCATCTGCTGTCAATTTATAGAAGTTGACAGTTTTGTCAGACTTAACTAGTATTTTATCCCAATCATTGATGCTTTTAACTATTTGGTCTAGATGTTTTTGGAAGTGGCTTTTCTTTTTTTTGAAAGGAGATGTTGATAATGTTGAGTAGGTCTTTTTCAAATTCATATAGCTTTTTGTTGAATGGTGCAACTTTTTTTTACTTTTAAAGCCGTAAACTTCATGTTCTTTATTTGTGGAGTTATTCCAACGAAGGAAGAAGAATGCTTTACATCGGCTCTTGTTTTGAAATATGAGAACTCTTATGTAGTGAAGGAATCATTTTTAAATAAAATTATATTTAGGCTCTACTTTTGTATCAAGCACTGTTTTTTAAAAGTAATAAAAATACTAAAAACTTTGGATTATTTACCTAACAAGTTCTTTCCTATATATTTTCACACACATATATATATATATATATATGAATGAAATTTACAATTACCTGCCTCATAATTAAATTTTCTATTTTTAAAATTTTTTGTACTTCAAATAAGCAGAAATATGACCTGTTTGCTCATTCAAGAATTATAACCAATATTTTTTCTTGCCTTGTTAAAAAAATTACTTCTTACAATTAGATTCTAATTACTTAAATCAGATGTTACCAGTTGAATGAAAGAAAATAACTAACAAATTCTGAATTTGGTAAATTATTGTTGAATGGGTTCTTTGATAAAGTGCAATTATTGTTTATCAAAGAACCCATTCAACAATATTTTCAATGCATGTATGAGCAAAATCTAAAAAATGTTATCCCTAAAATAAGAGTTTAAATGACTTTATATTAAGAGAAAATTAGGTTTTCATTCAGTTATCTTTTTAATATTAAAAACTTGCTGCAGATTCATAAGCCATCTGACCCCCCACTACTGTGGGAATAAATTAATATATTCAAATATCAGCAAATAACAGAAATTTATTTTACAAATAGAACCTATATTAATATATTAAAATGAAATATTACATAATATGTGCTATGGTTACTAAGAGAAATGTAAAAAGATTATGAGGGAGATGTTTAAAAAAAAAAAAAAAAAAAAAAAAAAAAAAAAAAAAAAAGAAAAGAAAAAGAAAAATAGTAAAGTGAAATGACTAAAATTTTCTGCTCATGTTATCCAATGAATTCAGTTTCTTACGGGGGCAAGGGGGTGGGAATCACCGACTTTACTTGACTTGTGAAAAAACCTAATTTCCTCTTAATCTCTGTCTAGGAAGACAGCAGCATACCAGTGTAGAGGAAAGTTTTGTTTTTGCATTTTTTGTAGTGTATTATGGTATTTTTAAATGTGTGCTGAGGAAATCATAAAAAAAAAAAAAAAAAAAAAAAAAAAAAAAAAAAGGAAATCATTATTCAGTTAGACAAATTGCTAAATTTTCCTTTTCAAAAGGGTAAAACGCAATAATACTCTTTAGAAATATTCCCTCATTAGTTTTCACAAGCAAAAAAAAAAAAAAAAAAAAAAAAAAAAAAATTATACAGCACATTGATATTTTAATGTCCTTTAAACAACATCAAATTTTAATGATAAAAGCAAAAATTCATTTAATTAAATAAATTATAGTTTGCAGTGTTAATAAAGAGTGTTATAAAGAAAAAAAACTGTAATTGCTAAAAATTCCAGAGCCCAGAAAGTAATTGAACTGAATAAATCCAGACAAAAAGAGCTGAAATTGCAATATTCAAAAAATGATTAAAGAAAAGCAAAAGGTGAAAGTGAGATAGAGCAGACTGCTCCTGGAAAGCATCAGAATAGACCAAAGTTCAGAGATTGATAGGAAGTAATGGACCGTGAAAAGACATCCTGAAAAATATTTGGTCTTAACTTTTCCATTGATTATTCAAGATCAATGAGAACAGGCTAGTGTGTTTGGATTAACAGGCAGTGTTGTCACCAAATAACTCAATACAATATGAAAAATACAATATAATACAAAAATTAGTACGCTAGATGGGTACTGTACACAAATAACAAAATTGGAAGGCCAATGATAATCTCTTAACCCCCACCCCCGGAAAAAAAAAAAAAGTAAATCAGGCTCTAGCTTGGATAGCAAATGTTAATTGATCCCTTGATAAAGTGTGAACAAGTACACCTAAAAATCATACCCAATTCTAATCACAAGAAGGTTATCTAATTAATCTTAATAGAATTAAACTTCAGTAATTTAGTCGTCTCATTATTCACCGACTAAATTATTGATTATTCAATATACACACTGAATTTAGACAAGGAAGGAAAAAAAAAAAAAAAAAAAAAAAAATAAGTATGCAAAAATAAATATGATTTTGCTATAACAGAAAAAATTATTTCAAATATTTTTTTAAATGTTAAAATAAACCTGCAAAAATAAATATTAAATATTTTTATTTTTATATAAAGCCTAATATATGAAGAAAATAAATGCTGGAAAAAAGGGCTGTTACTAAAATTGAAATGATTGTGCAAACACTATGCCAATTTTTAATACTCCAGATTTAAGGGTTTGCACAGGCCAGTCCAAACATGAGCCTCAGCCACAACAAAACCTTCAGCCACAACAAAACCTTCAGCCACAACAAAACCTTCAGCCACAACAAAACCTTCAGCCACAACAAAACCTTCAGCCACAACAAAACCTTCAGCCACAACAAAACCTTCAGCCACAACAAAACCTTCAGCCACAACAAAACCTTCAGCCACAACAAAACCTTCAGCCACAACAAAACCTTCAGCCACAACAAAACCTTCAGCCACAACAAAACCTTCAGCCACAACAAAACACAGCTGTTTTGAATTGTACCACTGTGTGTCAAGACACAAATTTACAACTAATGCAAGTCATATCATGATGCACTTGCCACAAGAGCACTAAGAAACTGACGTGCTTGGCTTAAGCAGAACAAAGCTATCTGTCAGCTATTTCCACCATACATCACAAATGCATGCTGATCATGGCCTCTTTCGTTGTGATAATTATACAAAAAGGGACAGTGTACATGACTGTTTGATGCTCCATGAATATTTCTTTAAAATGCAGGTCCCAATTGACTTGTATTTGCTGATTTTTCTGTGAATATTCATGGAGCCCACTTGGCACAAACCGATATCCTCATGCTGCCAACATCATTACTAGTCTGTTGAAGCTGACATTTGCCTGTGTATGCAGTAATCTACCAATTTGTGCTGATGGAAACACTTCATTTTGTTAGTTGACAGCTATGCAATTCTGTACAGGCTTGCATAGCTGTCAACTAACAAAATGAAGTGTTTCCATCAGCACAAATTGGTAGATTACTGCATACACAGGCAAATGTCAGCTTCAACAGACTAGTAATGATGTTGGCAGCATGAGGATATCAGTTTGTGCCAAGTGGGCTCCATGAATATTCATACAAAAACAGAAAAATCAGTAAATACAAGTCAATTGGGACCTGCATTTTAAAGAAATATTCATGGAGCATCAAACAATCCGTGAACAAAGTCATGTACACTGTCCCTTTCCTTTTGAAACAAGAAAGGCATGATCTTTCTGGATTATCTGTAACCCTGACTAACATACTAAGCAGAAGGCCCAAATTTCCAAATTCAGTCCAGGGAAGATAACGGTTTAATTACAGACATCACACCAGATTGAAGCTCATGGATTATGCTGAAAATTTTGGCTGAACTATCCAACCACATACAATTTCCCAGATTCAGCATTTTCCAACTTTCACCTGTTTGGCTCAATGAAAGATGAATACAGATATTTCTGACAATGATATCATTAATGGATTTGTTCATTGGTTATGTGTGTGTGTGGGGGGGGGGATATAATTTTATAGTTGAAAACCTGCTTACGCCAACAGTGTTAATATGTTAGTTATAGAGCAAAGACAGGAAAATGACAGGAAAATTAAATTAAAAAAAGAAAAAAAAAAAAAAAAAAAAAAATAGTAATTCAATTATTCTTGCAGCCAAGAATGACTTATTAGGATCCTGATTAGCTTTTGTTCTTAACAGTTTATGATTTCTTACAGTACTCTTTCATATACAATTTTTTTTTTTTGCTCATAAAATATGACCAAATGCTGGCAGGCTTCTGCTATTTTGAAAAAAAATTAAAGGCTAAAAGGAGATTAACCATTTTTTCATTTTGTAAATGATTCAGACTAGTAGCATCATTTTCAATTTTTCTTAAGACATTTTGGACAATATTCTGTTTTTTTCTTAGGTGTATGCTACAATTTGTAATCTTTGAAAGTTTAAAAATACTTAATATGCCACTTCTACAACATGTAAGAGTAAAAACATTTTTCAATGTAGTCCTTAAATTTAAGAAATGGGCCAATAAAATTAAACAAAACTGTTTAAGAATACTGAAAATTTCTGCAAAATTATTAGTTACAACTTATTTTGGCAGCAAATCATTCTTAAAGCTTTCATTACAAATTTAATAACTGAATATTTTAAACTATTAGAATGCAATTCTTGACAGTGTAACTTTTTGTAAGATGCCAAAGCTAATGCAAAATCAGTCAAGTGTTTTGTCTAATTACAGTTTCAAGTTAAATACCACCATTCATCTTTGCTTTTCAATTTAGTTTTTAAGAAGACTGTTCAGAACATAATCAAAGAATATGACTGTTGAATGTTGTGAGCAAAGGATAAAAATCAATAACTTACCAGTACTGGAAAACTGCACAGAATCTTCACCATTTCTGTTCCCACCAGTAGCACCACCCCCTCCTCCACCACCACCACCACCACCACTTTCTCCAGTAGAGGATCCTCCACTGGAGCCAGTATTATCTGCACTCTGACCCTGAGACATTGGGTTATTGGCTAGCGGTCTTGACGTCCCTCCAGCACTACTTCCACCAGTGTGACTGCCCACTCCCTGCCGTTTTGCTACAGCTGAGGAACGCCGACCACTGCAAAGAATAAAATTGTATGCAATAATGATTAATGAAAATAAGAAACAAATGCGTAAGACAGATTATTTTTTTTTTTTTGCTACCAATATTTCTTCCATGGCTTTCTTCAGGTGAAAATCATAAAAATTAAGACAATGTGGTGAACCAAGTAACAAATAAATGACTTTCACGATCTTTTAAAGTAAAGTGGAAAGTGTTCCTTAAGAACCAAACCAGAATTGCAGTGAACTTTTATATAAACAGGAAGGTATGGCTATAGTTTCACCTCTGCTCCTAATTCGGTCTCTTTAGAGAAGGAAATAACAAAAGCTACATATAGCAATGGAAACATGGAAAAAGAAAATGTGTGTGTTAGTATAGACACATTATATAAAAAGATCCAAGATCTGAAAATGCAGATTTGAAACAAAAATGAAAAACACACAAAAAAAAGAAAAACACAAAACAAAAGCCAAAAGGAAAAAAAACCCAAGCCAAAAGAAAAAACAAAAACAAAAGGCAAAAGAAAAAAAAAAAAAAAAAAAAAAAAAAAAAAAAAAAAAAATAAAATAAAACCCAAAATATTATTAAAACTGTAAAAATCAAAACAAAAATCGGACGAAAAACATAGCTATAATTGTTATATAATGATTTAAAAAAAAAAAAAAAATACATTACTTAAAAATCGAGATCCAAAAAGAGTAAATAAAAATATACAGTAAAATTAATTAATCTAAATACAACCAAAGAAAAACAAATAAACAAACAAACTGATACAAATAAATTAACCGTTAGAAAAAACAAAAATAATCAATCCAAATAAAAACATGCAATAAACAAATTAAAAACTCTTCCCGCCAAAATAATAGTTAGAATAAACTACAATAATCAACCCCAAAATTGAATAAATAGCTTTATCTTTCCAAACCAAAGCAAAACTATACAAAATAGCGATATAAACAAAATTTTACATTAATAAAAATACCAATAAAAATAAAAAAAAATAAAAATAATGATAAGCAAAATAATTTAACACAAATAAACAAACAAACCAAAAATAGACTACCCAAAATGCACCACTGACCAGTATATATAAATTTACAAGCGGACTATCTCTAATATTGAGTGCTATATTTATGGGATAAAGATCCCATAAATATAGCACTCTTTTTATAATATATATATATATATATATAGTAGCGTCCAAAACTAAGGGACAAAATTTTGAAACCTAATATTTGTTAGAAATAACTTTGAAAAGCTGAAATTTTGACAACTGGTAGTCGTTATCATCCATAATAACATACTAAAATTTGAATCATTTGCAAAGGATAGAAAAAGAATTATAACAATTATTTATTTATTTTCAAATTTGGAACGTCCAAAAGTAAGGGACAAAATTAATTAGCTATTTTTGTCGTCATTGTCATAAATTTGACTTAAATAATATTTAAATATCCATTTAAAAAGCCAAAAATTGTGACCTAGTAATATAAATACTTATACTTGATGTGAAATAATTCTACATACTGAAAGCGATTCTTATACATTTACTTGTTCTTAAAAGAAATAAAACTTATTCTAACCTAAAAACCCACCAAAAATCTTTAAATATACAAAGAGAAAAATGCCATCAGAATTTTTGCCGTAAACAATAAATTTTTTAAAACATCCAGACGACACACATTTAACAGATGTCAGATTTCATTGAAGAATACATCCCTACCCCTACCAAAACATGACTAATAACTGACACATCAAAATACAGCGATAATGAGCACACAAAGACCCCTTGTCTGGTTGAATGGATTTCTCTGTATCCTTGGAAATGTGAATAATGAATTTTGCTGTGCCTTTAAAACCCAGTAATTTTAAAAGTTACTCCAAAATTCGCTTAAGGATGAAATGGAACTAATGTCTTTAATTTAATTACAAAATTAAATTCAAAGCTTTCAGCTTCATTTTTTGTTAGAACTGTGTAGCGAAAAAAAAAAAAAAAAAAAAAAAAAAAAAAAAAAAAAAAAATTTACATTGAGCACTAATTTTTAAAAATAAAAATATCTATAAGAACATCGGATTATATATCTTACTGTTCTTTCTTTTGATGGATGGATGGATAGAAGGATATATTTTGAACAATAAAAAATATTTTTAAAAAAATTAAAATCTTCAGACACTGTGTTGTAGATTAATATTTTGTTTTTATTATTATTTCATTTAGGTTCCTCGACTAGTTTTGTCCAAAATGACCATCATTAGGAGAAGAAATATTTCTGCTTGCTGGTAGCAGTAAACTACAGAAATGAATGTCTTGATGGAGAAAATTAACTTTTGTCTGTAGTTTTCATTTGTTTTTGTTTAATCTTTTTAACATGAATCTTAACATTCCTTGTGTTGGTCAAACTGTCTCTTAAGTTGTTAATTGAGATAAGAGCTGGATGGATCCATGCTGCTCTGAATTCCCCTGGTCAGTTTGACAGTTTTATTGGTTCCTTGAGAGTGTGTGTGTGTTATTTGGTTCTTAGTGAGTGAGTATGATATGTGTAAGCGTGTATATTGCTGTGGGTGTGTGTATAAGTGTGAGGCCTCAACACCTCCGTAAGCATGTCTGTCTTGTGTGGGTGAGAAATGTGTGTAGGTTTTGATTTTAGGGTTATATATTGATACTATCTATATTGTTAAATTTATGGTTTAGCCCGGCTGGATATTGCTTTTAAACGTTGTGCCGACTTATTTTCATGGAATTCTAAAATCTTTCTAATGTTATCTGCTCTGGACTTTTCTATTCTATCAATTATAGTGAATTTGGCATGGGTTTTGAAATCATGTTTTTCCTGGCGGAAATGTTTTACAGGCAATAATTTTTCATGGGGAGTCTACTTAATTTGATTGCGATAATTATTAATTCTGTAGTGAAAGGATCATTCAGATGTTCCTGCATATTGTTTCTGGCATAGTGTGCAGTCTAGGAGGTAAATTATGTTATGACTTCTACAGTTAGAATCGTGGTAGATTTTGAAAGTAGATTTAGTGCCTGAGATAGTGAATGGATTCGTGTGTTTAATATGGTTGCAACATAAACTTCATTTGTTGTTACATGGTTGAGAAAATCCTGTTGTTTTTGTTGTTAGTTTATTATGGATTACCTTGTCCCCTGAAATGTGGTTACTACCTATGATTTCTTTTAGGTTCTTAGGTCTACAATATGCTAGAAGGCCGGGTTCCTTAAACAATTTTTTTAGGACTGGTTTGAGATGTAGTATTTTCCAGCAACGTTTGATTATTTGGGATAGTGGAGGCAGAGTGGGGTTGAAAGTGGTTACTAGAGGAATGCGGCTAGATTTAATTTTTTAATCTTGTACATTAGAGTGTCTAGTTGTGGAAATTGCTTTATTTGTTCCCTGATTAGGTGTTGTTTATAGCCATGTGTTAAGAATTGATGCTCCAGATTTTCAAAGTGTTTATTTAATTCTTCATTGTTGGAACAGTTGTGGGTGTCGGTGATTTTAGTGTGTAGTGTCATTTGTAGTTTCCTGTTTTCAGCTATGTAAATGCGGGTGTCTAAAAATGTTACTGATGTTGTGGATTTTTCATAGTCAAACTTAATTGAGTCGTGCACTGTGTTTAGGGTCATAAGGAATTGGATAAGTTTGTCATCATGAACCTTGTATACAAAGAATATATCAACGATATATCTTGTATAGAATACGCAGTAGCTACCAATGAGGGGATAGATATGGGTCTCCTCAAATTTTCCTATGAATATTGTAGCATATGATGGAGCTGCAATGGTGCCCATGACAACCTCTTGTTTGAAGGTAATGTGCTCCATGGAAGCTGAAAGTATTCAATGTAAGGACATGCTCCATGAGTTTTATGATAACTTCCGAGGGGGGGGGTCATGTTTTCTTCTTTTAGTAAGTGCTTCCTGAAGGGCGGTTAGTCCTTCAATGTATTTAATGTTTGAATAGAGTGAGCTTACATCCCTAGTCACTAGAAGAGCATTCTCTGGAACTGTTTGTATGTGATTAATTTTGTTTAGTAGATCTATTGTGTCTCTGATGTAGGATTTTACTTCCTCAGCTAGGGTTTGTATGTAATGGTCTACGTATTTGGAAATTTTTGTCGTCTGGCAGTTGAACGATGAAATGACCGGCCTTTCTGGGTTGTTGCTTTTGTGTATTTTAGGAAGGATATAGAAAAGAGCAGGTGTAATGTTTGTGGGTGCAAGTATTGTGCATGTTTCCTCGTCGATTAGATTGTTGCGAAGCATTAGGTTTAGTGAGCTAGTTAATTCTTTTTGGTATTCAGGGAGGGGATCTGTAGGTAAGCTTTTATAGGTTTCTTTGTCTGCTAGCTGTTTGTTGACCTCTTTAATGTATTCTTCAATTCCCAAGATCACTGTGGCACCCCCTTTGTCAGCCTGTGTTATGATTAGGTCATCTATGTGTCAGTGTATTGAGGGCTAAACATTCACCTTCAGTAATATTGTCACATGGCAGCTTACGTGCTATTGTTTTCTTTATGTCATTTGCTATGGCTATTTCAAATGTCTGTAAAGTAATGTCCGTGTTTTGTGGTGCGTAGGTAGTATCCTTCTCTTTTAATGTATCAAGTATGGAAGGTGTGTGATCATTGGCCCCATAGTGGGCTTTT
>OZ010583.1:70274082-70279082 GCA_963932145.1 Acanthosepion lycidas
TTATTTCGATTATCTGTGAATAGTTTCTGAAAGTTTCATTAACATCTGACAATTATTTTTATTTTTGCAAGATTTTCCAAATTAATGTGTGTCATACAAAAAAAAAACAAAAAAAAAACGTCTATGTTATTTACTAGTTCCGGTTGGTACAAAGAGAAACAAGGTTTTTTTAGTCAAAATTCAGAATGTTCTTCAAAGAAGGAAAAAATTTTAAAAATAATAAAAAAACTTTGGGCTTTCATCTTCATAAAAACAAGCATTTAGACAATAAAGTTTTGTTTTCATAAAGATTGGCGTCTTTTTCATCAGACTATGCTTTTTTTTTTTTTTAGCGATTTCGTGGAGGTACCTAAGATATTTATATATATATATATATATATATATATATATATATATATATATAGTGTAACCCGGATATAAGAGAGCTGTCGGCACTGGTGAAGAAGTCTCTTATATCCGGGTTTGGTTATTTTGTTTAGCTAAGTATGGCTCTAATTTGGGACCAGAGAAAATCTCATATCCGGGTTACACTATATCTAACCGTTAATTGAAGGCACATTACTTTACAATCTTGCTAAACTTCAAAATTCATTATCACTTCTCTAATCCTATATAATCTTATCAACATTTTAAAGTTTTAAATTCATTAATGATTTATATTTAGAAATTATTGTTACAAATGCAGATAGCCCAAACACGCATACACTCATATATTAAGGTTAATCTCTGCTTGACAACAGAAAAGGTCACGTGGGAGTCTCAAGTCATTTTGGGGAAGCAAGTGAAGAGATTGACTGACCCAGTTATCCGTAGCAACAGTCGTCTAGACATAATCTAGACAGGGGACTGACGTAAGGTCGTGAAGCAGCAGAAACTGGAATTCACGCCAAAATGCAGGACACATGGGAATTAGAAAATTACTTGGAAGTCAGTTGCTGTCTTGTCTTTGAAAGAGCAAGACTCGAAATCAAAGTGCTGATAACTTATGAACGGAAAGAGAAGACTCATTTTGGTAATGATGGAACTTGTCTGATTCATCCCAAGCAACTCTGGATAAGAAATATAAGGATGTATATTTCTGTTCATCAACTCCAGATTGAAGAAGATAAATCTACTTATTTATCACTGAAGACGCAAGGAAATTTGCACGCTGAGAATACAGCCTGTGTTTGAAGAAAGAAAAGAGAAATCAAGAGAGAAGAAGAAAGTACATATATCTGTTGCGGCCGGACCGTGTTTGAAATTGAATTTGTGTAGAGAAAAGAAAGAAAGAAAAGAGGAAACATGAGAGAGAAAAGAAAGGACAATGAGTAAGAGAGAGAACTGAATATAAAGATAAGTAAAGATAAGTAACTATATATTTTGGACCCGTGTTAGAAAGATACACATGTATCCATAAATTTTATGTTCTCACAAACCTTTCCACATGTCAAAATAGTAATATATAAATCCTATCCCATCTCTTTTTTTTGGTTATGCGTTGATTTCTGCATTCATAGTTATTCATACTTATTTTTTTTTTTTTTCTTATCCATTCGGGTTCAGTCGAATCCACTTGGATTAGGGCATATTTTGGTATCCCAATGTAAGTCTTGAGGTTCTGGTCGTCGGACGCTTTACTCATGCTTATATTTTTCTTTTATTGTAATATCTTGTGTATATGTATATATTAAAATTCTTATACCAAAATTTATTACGCCCTATTGTTCATCCTTAAATTGTGGATCAGTATTTGTGTTGAAACCAAAGCGAACCTGGGAAAAGACTACCGTTTGATTATCTCAATCGAGCAGTGTTCTTTAAAATATTTTTGTTTACTAATTGTCCATTTGTCATGGTCTGGGAGAGATAGCCCATATCTCTCCATAGATGTGATTATGTATATATCTCCTGGTCGGCGTATGATTGCATTATAAATTATTACTTGAGTAGGGTATATGACAATTATAAATTCAAAAGGTTTCTATGATAAAGTGGTAAATTTCATTGATTTGGAATTTATGACTTGTAAATTTACAAATTTAAGATTTATAGGTTTTGAATTTACAGATGTTTAAAATTTATAAAAATTTAAATTACTGGTTAGTAAAAATTGAGTTAATTAATGTAAAAGTCTGGTTGATATCACATTTTCCATTGTTTTATATTTTGTTTTTATTTTAGAATTTTTTCTACTTTTACAATTTGGATGCATTTCTTCCTTTTCCTTCTGGGAAAAGGATCATGTCTTCCTTTTTTTAAAAAAAAAAAAAAAAAAAAAAAAAAAAGATGAGATTTTATATAAGTAAAATGTTTAAAAATTGTTAAACATCATTTATCATTGTATGATGAGATGTCATGTTGTGCATCAAAACAATAATGCATTTCCATAGCAGTAATATAGAAGCTTGAATGTAATAACTTATAATAAAGTAAACACATACACACATTAGAGCTGGTCGGCTTGGCAATTTATGTTTCGGTAAAAAAAAAAAAAAAAAAAAAAAAAAGCTGACTAGTTTTTTTATTTTTACTTGTTATTTTGTTAATTTTACCACAAAAAGTTGTTTTTTTTTTTTTGAAAACTGAAACAAATACATTTCAGACATCACATGCTACTGTATTTTACTTTTCTTCATTTCTTTTGTAATATACACACACACACACACACACACACACACACACACACTACTCATTATCAGCACTTCCATTAAATTAATTTAATTACACAAGCTTTCACCGCTGTAAACAAATATTCCGTGTGGGTAGTTTGCAATTCATTTCTACGTTCCTTCTTTGCTATTCAACCTGAGCAACAAGTCCACTGGTGAAAGAGAAGGTGACACAGGCAGGTACATGATAGTACTGGAAGTTGGCACAGTGGTGACCATCAGGTGATCGCCATTCTTGCACAAAATCCTGAGCAATTGTGCCGTTTGTGTTCTCCAATGTTAATAAAGCAGGTCTATTTAGACATAGCATTGCTTTCCCTAATCCGGGAAGAGAGATTTAAAAGGTGCCCTAAACATTGCTTGCTCTTACTCAACTTTGCAGTCTAATTATCCAATAACGCAGTCACAATAATCGATTTAGTAAAAATAAAACTTGCACACGTGTTAGCCTTAGGTCTTGGAATGCAAGAACCCTCCAAGAAAACTATTCTTTAGCATGTAAAAAAGCCCTAATCGCAGATGAATTAAACAAGCACAGTTTTGACATTGCTGCTCAGTGAGACTTGTTTCGCAAGCACCTTTTGAGTTATTTAATGAAGGATATACCTTTTCCTGGATTGGAAAAAGCAAAGAAGATCCCTACCTATCAAGTGCAGGCTTTGCCATAAAATCAGACCTTGCTAAAGCCCTGTCATCTCTTCTGAAAGGAAAAAAAATGCTGCCACTCTTGTGAGCTGTTATGCCCCAATCATGAACACGCATGTTGGAAACTGATGACTTTGGATTGGTCTGATGTAAATGATGTTCACGTTTAACATCTCCTCCAGAAGATGCACGATTCACACAAAATACTTATAGACATCAAAAACTGTCACTCAAAAAAAAGCGCATATATAAACAGTGTAAACAGGAAGGGCAAAATGCTCTCAGAAAAATGAAAGGGTTCTGGTAGTCTACTAAGGCTGTAGAACTCCAGGTGGCAGCTGATAGAAAAGATCCCAAAGCATTCTATGAAAGCCTTAAAAAAAAAAAATTGTATGGCCCACACAAATGGAATTTCACCTGATCTGTCATCTGATGGTAACACTCCACACAGATAAGGAAATTATATCAATAAAAGAACACTTTGAAGGGTCCTTAATTCCACCTCTGCCTTCGATGACAATGTTACTGATTAAATTCATCAGCGACCAGAAATTTTCCAGTTGTCTTGAGCAAAAGAAATCCAGGATTCTATCAAGCAATTGTCCCCGAACAAAGCTCCTGGAAAAGATGCTATTTCCCATCAAAATTTTAAAATATGGTGGGAATATTCTGGTTAAGAAACTCCTTGAACTTGTATGGAAGGTTGGTTCTGTTCCACAGAACTACAAAAGATGCTTGCATAAAACATCTGTTCAAGAACAAAGGCAAAAAGGTTGTACGTGATAATTCCCGTGGCATTGCACTTCTAAGTATCGCTTGTGTTATTTTCAACAGAATAATCACACATCTCATTGACAACATCTATCCCAAATCTCAGTGTGGTTTTCCCTTCATGTTGTGAAAAACCATTGATATAATTTTTTCACTACAAGTTGCTAAGAATGTTTGCAAGAAGAACCATGAACTCTATACCATCTTTATCGATCTGACCAAAGCGTTTGACACTGTAAACTGAAATGCCCTCTATAGGAGCCCTCAAACAGCTGTTTGATTATATATATCTCACACAGAGTAAAGCTCAACATATCACGAAAATACAGTAATAGATCAGGTTTTATTTCAACCATTAAGTCTCATCAGGCCAAAGATGCAAATGGTATAAATTTACATACAATGATTCAGATTATCCAAACAAAAAGTAAAAAAATTTAAGAAAGAAAGAAATAATAACAGGAAGTCAAGTCATCTCACCTAGAAAATCTATTTTCAGGTTGTTAGAAGCAGTCAGCCAATCATACATATGGCAAGAAATATGTTAACAGAAAGACAATTGTCTATTGATACAAATTTTGTTTTTCCAAGTAGAAATTTGTGGTAGTGTCTATGTTCCAACATTGTCTGGGTTTCAAAAGCAATACATTTGGCATTTTTATTTTTTATATAAATTTCAGTTATGATTTTGTCAAAAGGGGCATTCAAATATTATTTAGTCACATTTTTAATATTTATATTCTAATTTTACCAACTTAAGATATTTATTTACTAATTGGGCACATATATATTAATGTTAAAATTAATGCATTAGAATCTAATTATGTATTCATAAACTATTTTATTTATGATCAAATATAAATGTTAGATTACACACACTACTGCACAAATAACATCTATAACATTATTAATTCACACAATATTAAATAAATT
>OZ010583.1:70292607-70557607 GCA_963932145.1 Acanthosepion lycidas
ATATATATACATTTACATATATATATACATTTACATATATACAGATACATATATACAGATACATTTACATATATACAGATACATTTACATATATACAGATACATATATACAGATACATTTACATATATACAGATACATATATACAGATACATTTACATATATACAGATACATTTACATATATACACATTTACATATATACAGATACATTCACATATATATACATTTACATATATATATGTTTACATATATACAGATAAAGTTACATATATATACATACATATACACATATACATACATACATATACACATATGTACATATATACATATATTTATGTACATATATATTGTATAATATCCATGTATCTGTGTTCCCTGTATGTAATGACTGAAATTTTTTTTACAACCTGGTATATATACATTAATTTTTCTCTTTTAAAAATTTGAATATTTATGTTTTAGCCCTCATTGCAGATCAATAAAGACTAAGACTAATTTACATTAGCATGTTTAAAAATGATAATTAAAAAACAAATTCCTTTTCAAAGAACAAGGTTTCTCCCTACTGGGACAAAATTTTATGATTCTTTTTAGAACATATTGTTTCATCTCGAAATAACAGACTTCAGGATGATTTTTAAAGTTACCAAGTTTGAGAACACTATCATGAAGTCTCAAAATTAGTGGGGTTTAATTTTCTTGGTGATATATTTAATATAATCTCTGAAAATGCAGCAAATGTTTATTCTTTTAGTAAATAAAGCTCATGCCAACGTCAGTCTACATGAATAAAATATATTTAATTTTGCAGAAAATTCTGAGGTTTTGACAAAAATAATATTGTGTATCACGTGAAACTTAAATTGGTGGACCAAGGTTTTGATGTAATTTTAAATTTCATTCATTCAATAAATTGTGAAATAAACAGGATAAATCAATCTTTTTACAACAAAATTGACATTAATAATCAGTTGGTATCCAAAACTGGCTTATATTTTCTTTTTTAAAAATAATCAAAATTATTATCAAGATTATTAAAACTCCTTTCAAATTAATATTTAATTCTGAAAGCAAACACTTATAGAAAAATGGGAAATTTTAAAAGGTTTTGGCAAACATGGCCATTCATGCCCACAAAAAACAGTTACAAATTGATGGGTTTTCCCCATGACATCACTTTTAACTATCTTCAATGTTCAGCAAAGTTTGCTTTACAAAGTGATAATTTTAATTGTAACAAAAACCTAAACAATGAAAATGAATTCATACATTTTCTTTGTTCATGAGAACTGACATAAATAATGAATACTATTATAGATTGTTTATTGGAATGGTTGACAAAACATCAGCTAATTGTTAAATAATTCAAAGTTTATAAAATGGTAAATAAAGTTTTACTTATAGTTGGTTCACATCTTTTAATAATGTAGTAAAATTTATAAATTTATGAATAAAAATAGTTTCCATATCTATTGCTTTATAAATTGGTAAATGATAAACATTGCATTAGTTTTAATTTTAGAATTTGCAAATAAAATAAATAGCCAGCACCCAATTGTATCATGATTGTCTTCCTCTCCCCTTAATTGCTTTCTCCTATCTGGTGGTGGTGGCAGAGATGGCTGTGAGGACCCAGCCTACTTCTGAAGAGTTGTGAGCAGGAGGATTAGTGGTGGATGCAACTGGGCAAGTCAGGCCCTCCTGACAGTATGTCATAGATCACCATCATATTGACAACTGGACTCTAAAGTCTCCCCCTGCTTTGGATGCTCTTACACCAGAAAGACTAATTTGCAGCAACAGCTCCCCAGGCAACAGGGTTGATGTTGGGCTGTGTCAGGGATCTCTTCAACTGATCCTTGAAGTATTGTTTTGTAGCCTTTTGCTGCTGATGAGGGATCTTGTTGATCATAGCAGCAAGGTACAGGGAGAAGAGTGTTGAACTAATACACAGCCCTGCTTAAAGTCACTGGTGATTGGAAACTGGTCTGATAGGGCACCTCACTGGTTCACCTGTCCCTCCATTCTTTTGCGGAGCATACAGATCAGACACATGAAGTGATCTGGACAAGAGTGGACCACATTGCTGGTCTTTGGACTTTTATGTAAAGTCACTTTCACCATATGTTTAGATTTTATTAAAATTCTAATTATTACTTTTTATAACAATAAATATTGCTGATGAGTGAAGGTAGTTAAAATAAAAGTGGTGTCATGGAAAAAAATGTCCTTTTCACACTCCATTTTTTCCATGCACAAAGGTCTATGATTGTCAAGGTTTTTGGAGTATGTAAAAACTCACTGTCAAAAGTAACTGATAGCCGTTTACCCAAATCCAAAAGACAAAAATGTTTCTCATGGTTTAAAACTGTTTCATGATCAAACTGTAGCTGCAATTAAAAATTATCCATTAAATTAAGTGGATACTGCAGAAGCAGTGCATTTCATTGAAAAAGTGTTACAATTTTGGAAAATTGTTAGTGTCAAATAATACTAAGAAAAACAATTCACTGACAAAAAATGTGATATCAGATTTAGATGATGAACAGCTGAAATTTGTTTTTCTAATTTTTCCTAAATTAAAAAAATAGTGAGAGTAAAGCAAGGGGAAAAATGAATTAAATCATTTACAAGGGATACTAGTTTAGTTATTGAACATACATGCAATTGTTTAATAGATATTTACAAAGCAGCAGATATAATTTTGTTATGCTTGGTGAATTTACCATAGACTATTTAGAAAATTAAAACAATATGTGTATATTTTATAACAGTATAAAATGTTATTGCAAAAATTTCATACTGAAAAACTACATTAGTTCTTGTGTTGAATGTTTATGTTAAAGACAACTTTGATCCAGGCCATAATTGCTCAAAATATGGATATTTTCTAAATGAAATAGCATGCCAAACATTTGTAACTTACTAGACCTTGAAACAAGGATATCTCAAGATATTAAAATATCACTTTTGTATATAATAGGCTATGTTACAAGAAAAGGTTGTCACTCAGAAGAAGAAATATTTAATAATACAACTTTTTACTTTCAAGAAATTTTAAAATAAATATGGATGCCACAATTTAGTGGGTATTTTTCTGTTTTATGTTTGGTGTTGTCAAATTTGTAGGAATTCTTTGACAAAAATCTTTGTTGGTTTCTGAAAGGTATCACTTCTATATAAAAAATAAATCAGGATTATACTGTCAAATATATTTTCCAAAATTTATTGTTTAATTCTCCTAAAACAATTCACAAATCAGCATTAAAAGTTTTGAAATTATTTCAAAATTTTATTTATAAAATAAAAATGTTACATTAAAAAAATGACATTTATTCAGAGAAACATTTACACCATATACTGTTTATTTTTAATTTTCTACTTATTTACATATACTGTGATGGTTAACTCACCAAATTATCGTGTTAATTTTGTGTTCCTCTTAATATAAACTGATTTGTCACTAAAACAATATATACTGGCAAAATCTATTATCATATCAGTGGAAAACAGTATTTTGTTTTCTGTAAACAAAGGCAGATACCTGTTAATCTGACAAAAATCAAAGAATAAAATTTACAAAAATTATTAAAACTATTGTTTGAAATTCATCAGGTTTTTCTTCAAGTATTGCCTAACTTTGGTGATAAATGATTTTGTAAAATGTTTGACTTACTTTCTGTTTATATTATACAATTATGCTTTTATTCAATTAGTATAAATAAAATGACTCATTTTTGCAATATCATCTGAAGGAATTTCTAATTTGTGGTGAGTAATGTGATTTTTGTGCATTTCATTAGTAGGAGGTTAGTTTTGTTCTTTTCATACATTTGTGTTTATGGAAATAAGTCTAGTTGTTAATAGATGTAAGATGCTCCCTAATTGGTGTGGTTGCTAATTAACTAATTACTAGATATTACTGACAAGTTTATTATTAAAACTGTTATCAGTATTATTTAGTAGTAATTTAAGTCCCCCCAGTCATGGACCTCAGGTGCATGGCTGCCAGGTATCACCTTGGTATAACAGTATTTTTTTTTATGTGTTCAAAATTAAGGAAAAATGTTTAACAAATGTGATCATAAAATGTAAATAATTTTCAGTTTGTATAATTCCTTGTATAATTGATCTATTTTATTTTTTTAAACAATTTTTCAATTTGTCTGGAATTAGGACATTCTTAAATTTACTATGATTTATTCTGTACTCACCAATTATTTATTCATACAAGACAGTGTTATGAATATGAAATTGAAAAAACAATTAACCGTGCAAAACATTTTTAATGTAAATCAGTGCAATGTCTGTTGAAACAAAGAAAAATTCAAATAAATATTTTAAGATTTCCAGGATGAAAATTTCTCAGGGAAAAAAAACTCATTAAGAGAAAATCTTATGCACAATGGCATTTGGGGCTGTGTGAGTACAAAATAAAATTTTCCAAAATTTTTTATCTGAAAAACATGTTAAAGAACAAGAGTCTATATAAGCTTTTCTTTTCAACACTACCATTTATGTTTTTAAAATGTTCTCATATAAGGAAGAAAAATTTTTTTTTTACAATGACATGCATGATGTACAAGGCCCTTGAGCCACTCGAGGTAGAAAGTTATAGTGTCAGAGCCACGGTTTATGCGTATATATGAGGAAGATAACAGTTACTCCTAGACATGAACAAGGTAAGATTGTAGTGAGTGGGAAAGCATCCTCTTGAGAGTTGGTTCCACAGAGCAATGCTTTATGAGAAATTGCTCAAGTGGAACTTAATCTTACTAATAGAATATGAAGTGGTTTGCTACAAACAATATTCATGCTATTGTGAGTAAGAACTAGTGGAACTAAAGAATTTACTTCATCTGAAAGCTTTCCATGAAAATAGCAATAGAGCAGCAAGAGGCCTGTAGTACTTTGTCTGTGAAAAAAAGGGGTTGTATTATACAAGATAACCAAAAAAGTTCTGTCTGTTTTTTGATTAGTCATTGAATGAAGTTGAAATATATACGAAATGCGTGTAGCAATTGTTTTCAAATTCAGACAGCCGGAAGTAGGAACATCAGACGTTATAAAAAACACACGCACCATGCTCGGCCATCAGTTATAAGCCAGACAGTTGTGAGAAGGATGGAAGTGTATAGAGATCTCGTTTAGGGCTGTTTGCTTTATGACTTCAAAGTGGGCTTATCAGCAGCTGCATCAAGTTGCCGCATATGTCAAGCATTTGGGGATAGTGCTGTGGATGAATGTACTGCAAGGCGTTGGTTTCGAAAATTCAAGTCGGGAGATTTGTCATTCCATGATGTGCCTCGCAGTGGATGACCACAGGCCTTGAATGACAGAGTCCTGAAGGCAGCCATTGTAGAGGACAGTAGTCTAACGTGTGGTGAACTTTCAAGACAGTTCAACGTTTCCGATGAAACAGACTTCACCTGCACCGCCTAGGTAAGACGTACAAACTGAGCAAGTGTGTTCCGCAAATGCTGTTGGAGGTTCACAAGGGACAATGAGTGGTAGCCTGCGTATTGCTGCTTTCTCACCACTGTGCCGCATCCTTATTCAATCGAGTGCTTACCAGTGATGAAAAGTGGGTTCTGTATGAAATTCTCAAGGATTCCAGGCATTGGTTGTCTCCTCAGCATGCTGTCCCTCACACCACAAGACCGCCTATGCTTATGCTTTGTGTCTGGTGGACAGGTCATCAAGTGGTTCATTATGAACTGCTACCAACGGGCCAAACAGTCACTGGAGACCTATACTCGCAGCGATTGAAACGTGTGCAACAGGCATTGTGCCAGAAGGAGCCAGCACTGGTGAATTGCAAAGGTGTGCTTTTCCTCCATGACAATGCCAGGCCACATGTTGCGTGAGTGGTCGGGATACCATACCGCAACTTGGATTGGAGACTTTGTGCCATCCACCTTATTCACCTGACCCTGCGCCATCCAATTACCACCTCTTCCACTCCCTGGATAATCATCTTCATGGGAAATCCTTCACCAATGAAGCAGACTTGTGCAAAGCCCTCACGGACTTCTTTGCGTCAAAACCCCCAAGTTCTACCACAAGGACATTGAACAGCTGGAGACACGATGGCAGAAGGTGCTGGATGCCAATGGCGATTACTTCGAAGACTAAATATAAGTTACACATACTGTGAAGCGTTTTCTTTTCTTCCTTTAAAAACAGACAGAACTTTTTTGGTTACCTTGTAAAAAATAGTTTATCGCTCACAATGGCACAAAGATACTTTTGGACTAGAGACTAGAAAGTGAAGACTATCTTTTGTAAAGATAGATAAGGTGAGGTCAGGTACATACTGGACTGACCATTTTTCCAGAATCATTAGCAATGGATTGCATGTAAGAGTTCCACTTGAGGTCTGGATTGAGTTTAAGTTCCAATAAGCATTCAAGGTACAGGGCCTCTCTGAGAGAATATCTGTTAATCATGATTGGTGAGAATTCTGGGTTTGATTAGTGATGTTGGAATGTCACCAATTTGGCTTGAGGCATTGAATGTCAACAGCTAGTTTTTCTTCCACCGAGCTGTTAATGCGAGGTCAGAGGAGAGATCAGCTGCCAAACTCTGGTCATCTAAAGTTTTGGAGGTGCACATATATACCGTTCTTTCATCAATATATTCACAAATATACTCTTAGGTAGATCATTTATATAAAGTAGAAAGAGGGTGGAACTGAGAAGCAAACTTTGAAGGGACACCTGTGTTAATTGCTTGGGTTTCAGAGGACTGGATGGTAACAACCTTCAAGGGCCTACCCATTAGGAAGGACTTTATAATTGAGAATACTCTTCCAGTGACTCTATAATTAGAGAGCTTGTGCAGTAACCCTTTATGACACTTTGCCAATAGCCTTTGAAATATCTAATGCAATCATTCTTGAAATGTATTTGTTGTCTAGTGACTCAGTTTCTGTGAGTAATCACAGTTAGGATATCTGCAGTGGATCAAGCCAGTTCAAAACAGTACACTCAAGAGGTTGTTTCTACTGAGGTAATCAACAACTATCTTGTTGATTATAGCTTAAAAAAGTATGCTAATTTTACTGAGGAGATGGATGGTTCTACACAGAGGGATAAGCAATCACCTGCATTTTTGAAAACCAGGCATACATTTCACACCTTCCACAAACTTGGGAAAGAGAGACCTTTGCTATCTCCCTCAAGTAGTGATTGACCCTATGGAGGTTGAGGTCACCACTTAATATGATGGAATGTGTCTACCAATGGTGGATAACAAAGACTGTTCAACTGATGGTGACTAATCAATCAAGCATAGGATCAGTGAGTTGTAGCAGAAACTGGTGAAGAGACAAGTGAGCCTGTTGTACCAATGCTTTGGGGAAACACCAGACAAAAAAGACCTCTTCCCCCAGCTGCTATCTATGTGATCATGAGATCAAAGGTGAATATAATTGACAGGGCCTATTGCACAATGAAAGAGGCATGAAATCACCTTTGCCATACACAGTCATGTAAATTAACTACTGTCTTAGGACTAATAAAATGTCTGGAGGTGGGCATGAAAAAATCTGCATAACTGAAAGCCAGCAGATTTTGTCTCTGGGGTGAGAAGGATTATGGATGGTGAGAGTACAGTTGAACGAGCCAGCTGTGAGGTTCCAGGACAATGATGTCGCAATGAGAAATTTACAAATAGTTAATGCACATGGCTATACATTTTCTAGAACTTCCTTGCAGTGGCTGTGGGCAGTTCTGAATGCAGCAAGAGCCCAACTACATTACTTCCTGTAACCAATATCATAGCAGTGGTTACCATAAAAAGATGCTTACTATTTCTTATACTATCATTGAAATAGATTATATCCAATTGTTATAGGTGCCTCCAAAGATTTGCTAAAAATGAGCATACATATTGAAAAAATGCCCCAAGGAAAGACCAAAGGAGTTTGTGATTATTCATTTTTTCAGAATCTTAAAATTTCATTAAAATACTGTTTTTCTTGCATCAGTGGGTGACCATAAATTAATATGGGAAATTTTAATGTTTATGTTTATAATGTCAAATAACTGCCGGATTTTAATGAAACTTTCAGGACTTATTCACAAATTTGAAGTGTGTCTTTTTTTTTTTTAAAGAAAATCTTTGTAAAAAGTATTTTTATTTTTGTATGAAAACAAATATATTAAACTCCACTTATTTAATTTTATGAAATTTTGCGTAATTCTTTTTTGTAGTAAGAACAAGCCAGAATTTAACTAATGAAATGTTTTGGGTCAAACAGGATTCCCAGTTACAATCTGAATCATAAAATAAAAAATGCAATAAAATTATAGATTATTTAAGTAGGAAACTTTCAATTATGTACAAAATATATTATGGGCACTATTGTCTTAAAATTTTTCAATGAATAATACATTTTTACAACAATTATTTCCATTTTTTTTCTTTTAAATTTAATTTGAATAAATTATGCTTTTAAATCTTTTATAATTCTGTATTAATTTGCAGCAGTCCTACACGCAAGCCACCAATCTGCCACTCGGTGCCATGCCAATAGTGTTTACTGCTGATGGCCCGCTGTTGAACCGCCTGCAGTTTCATCTCTATCGGAGGCCGGCCGGTGGTTGCCATCAGAGGACTGCTTGCATTGCCATCAGCGGCCCGACAGTAGACTACTAGCGACTTGCATGTAGGGACTAATCATAAATCGATAAGTTCACTTCAATTCAAACAGCCCCCATTCCCAATATTTTAAAAAGGATTTTGAATTTTGTGTGGGCATAAAAGTGCCGATGTTTTGTTATGTCCAAATGAGACATTATCAGATGGTAACTAAAATTTATCACCAATTTTCTAACATTTCTTCAACATGTCTTCATCTATACAAAGCCAAAGTACCTAAAATTCAATAAAATATTTAGACTGCTTAGATAAAATATTAAATTTTTAAGATTTAGTTGGTAGTTATATAAGAACGGCATTGATGAGTTATGCCCGCCCTTTAAAAAAATTTCTAAAAATAAGACTAGCAAGAAAATTGTCAATACCTTAACAGTAACACCCAACTATGTGAAAAATGCTTTTCTGCAATATTTTAAACAAAAAGTAATATTTGTTTCAATCAGATTAATTAAACTTTAAACCAGGTAATCAGTAGTTTCAGAAAAATATATTTTATAATAAAATATATTTCATAAATAAAATTTTTATTTATGAAAGATTTTCATTAAAGAGAATTATGTTGATACTGATAGATTTGTTTTGGGCGCTTAAATTCAATTCGAAATACAACACTACAACAGCAACGTATTTTTAATCTAGCATAAAAAATTAAAATTATAAAACTAAAAAAGCTTCATTTTTTAAAACATCTGATCACTTTTCTTTGAAGCTACCTTACCTAAATTATTTACTTTTTTTTAAACTATAAAAAGTTGTTATAGTAATTTTTTAAAACATGTCAAGAAAATTGTTCTTCCTTAATAATATCTTTTCTCAATCTAAGTTGATTTCAGAGGTATGCATTAACATCGTTTTCATCCTTCTAACGGAAATTGTTGAGTCAACTGAAAAATTAGTGTTAAAAGTTATTCCCCTTGGCAATATTTTATGATTTTTTAAAATTTTATTTTACCAGACATGTGAGTTTGTAAAAACTAAAAAGCCTTTAAAAAATATAATTTTAAGTTTTAGTAATTCTAGAGATTACCTAATTTTTAATGGTTCTTTCTCAAGCAAAAAAATAAAAAAATAATTAATAATACCACTACCGTTCGCCGAGTACGCTTAAGAAAGTGGACGATATTACCAAGACAATTATGATTAAATAAATCGTCAGTTTAAACTTTATTATTAGGTTGGTGCAAAAATAATGACGTAATAATGTCGTTTTTTGACGTATTTTTTAACCTCAAAAAACGACATTACGTCATTATTTTTGCACCAACCTAATACTTCACACGAGAAAAATTGGTAAATATTGGTTTTGTTACCCGTGCGCAAATATCCCTTAAAATTTTTCCAAAATTGTCATAATTCCGTGCAAATGTACATGCTGAACTCGAATTAACAATTAAATTATGAAGAAGCGTTACCGTTTTGGTGTCATCGTAAAGAAAAAAACGGACTTCTTGTTGGTCATTCTTCCCCCATTACTGCCATCATAAATCTCGATTCAATGATGCGGGATACCTACGCTGGCGTAATAAAAAAAATTTGGCCTATTTACTTCTTTTAGAGACTTTCCTTGCAGAAAATCACTACGCACGGGTAGTAAAACCAATATTTACCAATCAATTTTCTTTTTAAATTTTCTTTTAATTAAAATTAAATTGTTTCGTTTAAAAAAAAGTAACCGGGCGATAATTAGTTATTGTTCCAGGTTAAGCATGCCCAATAAACGGCAGTCGAACCGAAACTTTTTCACTTGATGAATAAAAGATTATACTGAAAAATAGTGATCGAAATGTTATTATTTCAACAATTTCTCCATAAGTAGAAAATGAAATTGAAGGTAAAGAAAAAAAAATTACGGAGATATTTTGTGGGCTAATGAGAGGAACCAATATTACATCTGATGCATGAATAAAGGAATAATATTCGAGTTTATTTTTAATAATATTTTGGACGTTTTTAGTGTTATCATAACACTAAATAAAAAGCCGAACATAAATTAACTTAAGACATATAACGGTGTTATGTCTTAAGTTAATTATGTTCGACTTTCCATATAATGGACGACTCGGAATATGAAGCCGAGTAAAGAAATTTACGGGAGATAATTCAGTTTATTTCTCAAAAACTGTTTAGAGAAATTCACTAAATAGGTGAGGTTGACTGAAGAGAGATTAAGTAGATAATTTAAATAAATATTTCCAACAATCTCAGAAATTACACATTCAAAACTTAAACATATGTACCTGGGAACTTTCTATGTTCATTTCTGTCATAGGAATGACTGTTTTTTTGTGGGGGTTTTTTAAATGACAAAGAAAAACAAAGCCAAATCGGACGGTTTCTAAGTTACTAACGCAGCTAAAGATGTCCATAAGTGGAAAATATATTTAAAAGAATCGTTTTTAGAGAGAGAAAAAAAAAAAAAAACTTTTTCCCTTTAAAAAAATCATACCAATTCTTACAGAATTGGCGGAATAGGATGATTAGTAGTCAGTACTAACCCATATGTGTGCCGACCATTGGAATGTGCGTACAAACCCCTATTTAGACAAGATGAACAGTAGAAAGGTCTACGGGTGCCAGAGCATAATGGACACCTCTCTACCGCCACACTGACAGGTCCAGAACCAGGAATATCAAATGATAAAAGGGAAGACGTCAACCGAACTTGACTATCACGATTGGCTGTGCCAGATACACCTATATAATTGCTACTGCTAGTGGACGATGATGAACAGGTAGTCGCCATTATTTGATGTTTATATATTAGCGGAAACAGCTACATTTGCATTGTGGGTAATACTTCTTCCGGTCTTTCTTTTCGGCTACCTTTCTTGGTTTCGTGCTGGTCTGTTGCAAGAAGCTTAAACCTTGAAAGGTAACCCTCGCCCCACTTAAACTATATTTAAAAAACAAAGACACATCGTCACCATGCCTGGAAGTTACAACTGATGTCTGTGTCTGCCACACATTAAAATTCTAGTAGTTGTCTTGTCCATAAAGAAATAAAAAATTATACTGTCAAGGTGTCGTGTGCATAAAAAATAAATAAAAATTAATTATAGTGTCAGAAATATTTATAATAAAATAATTATTACGAATATAATTATCATTATTCACTCATTAAATAAATGAAAATCGACTTTTTTCCTCTACACACACAAGCACTTCCGTTCGGACAGGTTCGTTACGTTAACTAACACGTGCGTCAACAAAAATTTAATCTCCTTTTCCTTTTCAGGTCATAGCGCCAGTAAGTCGGATCGTCTAGTTTAATTAAAAGCAACAATAATACCTACTCGTACAGACAAGTGACTCTCAATAAGGAAAAACAACTAGCCTTAAATGGAGATTGAATATGAGCTTTCTAAAAAGAAAAAAACGCAGGAAATGGAAACAAAAGGAGAGAGCAATAGCAATGACTAAAGGGACGGAACTTTTTTTTACTTTTTTAAATTTACATACAATGTGTATCGTTTTCGTAGTCCTCGAGGTATTTTTAGGTGATCTAGTTTCTAGTAGATCGCTGTTTTGGGGTTGTGGGTACAGGGTGTCTTTTATGGTCTCTGTTGAGTTCTCTGTGTCGGTCAGTGTTGGTTTATCCGATAAACTTTATCGCAACTGGGCAGAATGGTGGATGTCATCTCTTTGTATGTGAGGCGGTCAGATCTTTTAGTGAGTATTATTGTGGGTGGGTGTGGTTTTGATGGTAGTGCTACCAAGTGGGTGTGTTCCTCATCTTCACTTGCAAGCGGAAACGATATAGAATTGAATTGAAGGCATTGGAGACTTTGTAACACACCGATTGTTTTACTCGATATGACAATTGGCAAAGTTGCTTTCCCGCAAAATTTCTGATTTGGCACCATTTTGGGTTGTTTGTGTTGCAAACGATATCGCGTCCCTGGGATTTATTGCCATCTGAATACAAGTACACGATGTCACGGTGGTGGGGTTTAGGTCTTGTGTAGTTACTTGGTGCTTTAGTTTTCTCACTTAGGGTTTGTTTGTTTTTTTCGCGAGCTCTATTTCTTGTATTTCGTCAGAGACAGAGATTGTGGAGTTGGTAAATTGATCTCTCTGGGACCGCATCTCATGAGAGGAAAGGCCGTTTAGACGCAAACGAGAGTTTAAGCTACTGGTAGCCAGAGCTAAGGTCAGTGTTGAGATGGGTTCTCCGCTCAGGTCCTGTCACGTTCTAATACTAGCTTTTGTATAGCACGCCCTGCGACTGGGTTTTTATTAATGTTCTTCCTACGACTGATTTCTAGGCTGATTCTGTATTGGTTAAAAATGGGGTCGTCTTTAATGCTGATGAATCCCAGAGCGTGATCGGCGCGGACTATTGCATATGGGCCTTCGAGTGGACGTATATCTATGCATGCACATTCGAACTATGTTGTCACGTAATGTTGCTCCCTTCTCGTCGGAAATGATGGTCGTCGATGTGAAGGGAGTGACTGTTTCACGTAATAAAAGGATCAGTTGGCGGGTACGTTTTAATATGTCGACATTAAATGATGTGCCGATCGATGCCGGGTGTTAAGAGGTAGATTGGGTTACGATCGCTTCAGGGACTTGGCGTAAGGAGTAACACAGATGGCAGGGTGACGATATATCCTTGGGCGAAGATGTAGCTTGATACGACTTGCTTTAGTTGGGGTGAGACGGGTGGTCCAGCTTGATGTGTAAGGCGTGTAATAAGCCGGGGAATATTTGTCAGGAAACGACTATGCATTCTCTTAAATCCGCAAAAGCTTCCATGCGTTTGACGATGAGGATCCCATCACTGGCGATCGATATGTGATGCAGATATCGTTTCACGTCATTAGCATCGGTGACCTTCTTGGATGGTTGCACAAGATCGGCATGTTCGCAACGTAAGTCAGAGCATTCTGTCTGTACCTGTTTCCATGTAGAACGGGAGATGAAGGGCAGTTTGCAAGAGCCTGAAATGACGTCCTTGATAGAAATTTTACGTACAGGGGAGATTTCGAATTGGGATACCAAAGTGCAGGTTTTGCAGTGATATTCTGGAGCATTGCGGCATTGGAAATCCGATGGGATGTTAGATGAGCTGCTCAGATGACGAAGGAAGATTTGGTAACGACTTACTGTTGTAAGGAATGTGGTTACTCTTGGACTTGTGGAAAACTTACCACGGCAGAGTTTCACAAATGCCTGGACGCAAAATTTGTTGTCGGTTAGTACGCTGGTTTATTTCTGGACTGAATTATGCTTGGGCTGAAGTAGCTAGGCGCGATACATAAAGCTTCCACTTCACAAGGGAGCCAGTCAATCTGCAACTTCTTTAACTTAGTGCCAGTGACTTTTGGTTTGCTGCCATCTCTAGTTACATAAATTGGAGCACAAAGGCTCGGTTTTCTGATGGTGCCGTCTGTTACAATCCAAAGTTGGTCATGGGGGTAGGACAGTACTATGGTTCGGGCAGTCCGTATGTTTCTTGACTGCACTGAAACTGGCAAATAATTCTTCAGACCACGAGACCTTGTCGTTTGAGACTTTATTGGCTACTTATTGATTGTCAAAGGGTGCGAGGAAGTAAGCACTTCCAGGGACGACTCTAGTCAAGAATTTGCATGTACTGATGAATGATCTGAGACCTTTGACTGTCTCCGGGGGTTCACAATTCATTAGAGCAGAGATACAATTAGGGCTGGCACTTAAACTGCCTTAAGACCACGTCCATCCTAGGATGGCGGTACTCTTAGGGGCCATGATGATTTTATGGGCAGACAGATGGAGATCCGAGCTGTAGAGTGTGGTCAAGGTACGTTCCCAGTTGAAAATAAGCCACTCGGGTGTGTCACCACCACAGAAGAGGTCGTCTGCTAATTTTGTCACGGCTCCTTCCTGGATAAGTTAACCTAATACATGGGACATCAACTCCTCGAGGGCAGTTTCTAAACCTGGCATTCCCATGGAACACCTAGTATATAACCTCACTCCCTTGAAGGAGGTGGCCACACCACAATACTTCATCGATTTTGGGTCGAGGGGGTATCTGAAGAAGCATTTGAGGTCTGTGGAAATAATGTATTTCCTGCTCGCCACTTGGCGGAGGTTGGAATCTGCGGTAGGCATCAGTGACGGTTGAGGCTTGGAGTATCTACCAATATCGGCAAAGACGATCTCCTCCTGGTGTTTTCTGTACTAGGAAGGGCGGATTGACGTACCCAGCTACGATGTTCAGATCTTTAGGGCGTTTGAATATTCCCCTTCACTCCAGGGTGTTAAAATGTTCTTGTAACTTGCTAAGTTTGATGCGTGAGTACAGGGGATTACGGCCTTTCCTTTGTGGGGACAATACTTGTCCCATGTTGACTATGGCTTTGATGGGACCGGCAGCTCCGTTGTAACCAGGGAATTCGGGGTTGAATACTTCATCAAAGTGTTCACAGAGCTGATTGAATCGTCTGACGATGTTTGGGGATAGTCTCTTGTCGAGGTCCAGACTCATGAGAAGTGAATGTAATTGTGGTGAACAGTCCCGTAGAAGCAAGCGAGCCAGAGTAGCTTGCATCTGGTGTATAGGAGAATAAGGGTCTTACCTTAACGGGCAGCACGTGACATCAAGTTTGCTTTGTGAAAATGGCATTACTCTCCCGTCCAGCCATTCTAGCAGTATGTGCAAGAATGAGTTTTTTTTTTTGTTTTTTTTTGTACAGTTTGGAATGCTTCCACCAATAGCAAGTCGTGTGCTGATTGGTGGAACTGGAGGAGGCAATTTGCCTGTGTAACCGAGAATAACAGCGAAGAAAGCTGATTGGCTGGGAACCGCGGTGTTGGCCTGATAAAAGAGTGCTGGAGCCATGAAAAAGGGGAGGAAAAAAACGTATTGTGATTTGTACAAGTGACTGCTGGGAGTGCAATAGACTTATTTTTACTACAAGCTATTTCGGCGATTTTTCTCTAATCATGGCGGACAGAAGTTTCGATATCAGGCTGATACCTGAATTCAGTGGAGCTGCTACCGATTTACCGATTGTTGAGTGGATTACGTGTGCCTTCGTTTCTGGACTGCCACAACAAGTCAAGCAACTTCTCCGTGCATCATCCAGAATGGACACTATGACGTTGGACCAGATCCTGACTCGCGCTCGGGCCATTATGACCGATAGCAAAGAGCCGGATGAGTCAGTTGCCGCAGCAGCTCAACAGACGAATATAGCAGCTCAACGGACGGACGACATTGTGTGCTTTAAATGTTTTGGTCCCAACCACCTGGCAAAGGATTGCAGGCAAGGCTACTCGGAGAAGACAGCTACCCAGACCCGACGATCCCGCCGCGGGATACGGTGTTTTTGGTGCAACAAGGTTGGACACATTTCCTCAGAGTGCCAGGGAAACGGATCCGGGGAACAGACGTCAGCGCCGGTCTTTTCTCCAAGCAACTAAAAAACGCGGCGCTACCTATCATTGATGGGGCCGTAGACGGAAAGAAGTGCACGGCCCTGGTTGATTCGGGGTGCTCACGGACGTTGGTGAGCAAATGCGCATGTCGCAATTGGCGACCAATGAAGACGCAAGTTTTAACTGCCGACGGTAAGGTACTAAAATGCCGTGGACAGGGCAATATTGCGTTGAATGTTAGTCGTGCTCAACCCGTGTACAATGATGCCTCTATTAATTGCATGTTAACCGACATCATAGCCATAATACGCGAGGCCGATCCAGTAGGAGGAGACTGGTGTGTGAGTGGCCGCGAAATGAACGTATGGGTGGATGCGAGTTCCGTAGCCACAGGTGTCGTATTAGAGGTAGATGGAAACGTTATTGAGGATGCATCGTGGCTACGCCCGGTTGGAGATGCTAAGCACATCAATTTGGCCGAGCTAGACGCAACGATAAAGGGTATAAATTTGGCTCTTCAATGGCAAGTGTCAACAATACATCTTTTTACTGATTCAGCATGTGTTCATCAGTGGATTTCGAACACCTTAACTGGCAAGGCTCGAATAAATACGAAGGCGTCTGGTGAAATGTTAGTGCGGAGACGGCTAAACACACTTCGCGAGCTTGTAGCTGAATATGGCTTGACGGTGGACATAATACTGGTCAAATCCAACATGAATCTGGCTGACCGGCTGACCAGGGTGCCAAGAAAGTGGTTAAACTTACACAAGGAGGAAACGGAGCCAGTGCATTCAGTATGTGTTACTGCAACAACCAAGATGGACGCACGCGAAGTGGCTAATGTCCACCAAAAAACCGGACACCCAGGCATAAAAAGGACTCTGTACTTTGTCAGGTTGATAGACCCTTCAGTACCATCAGAAGTGGTAAAAGCCGTTGTCAAGGAATGTGAGGCGTGCCAAACCATTGACCCGGCTCCAGTGCATTGGCGAAAAGGAAAGCTGAACGTGCGGGACAACTGGAATAGGTTAGCGATAGACATCACTCACCATGGTGGTAAGCATTTTCTGACAATTATTGATTGTGGGCCTTCTCGGTTCGCAATATGGCGTCCACTACGTCAACAAGATTCTACTGGCGTAGTTCAGCAGTTAGAGGCAATTTTTTATGAACGGGGTCCACCACTCGAGATATTGACAGATAATGACACAGCATTCACGTGCAAACATTTCAAGAATTTTTTAAGTGATTGGGGTGTACGGTTGCGGTTCCGGTGTGCCTATGCACCTGCCGGGAATGGTATAGTAGAAAGAAGTCACCGAAGCATCAAAACCATTGCAGCTAGAAAGCAGTGCTCTATACCAGAGGCGGTTTACTGATATAACGTTACACCTAAAGATAATCATTCGCCTAGCACTGCACCTGCTGATGCACTTTATAGGTACCATACCCGTGTCTGGTGCATCGAGGCTATGTCCCCCATTGAATCGCAGAATATTCAAGGAGCATATGAAGTGGGAGACGTCGTTTGAGTGAAAACTCCACATGGGAGGTGCACGACTAAATTTAGAATGGGTCACGTGACTCATGTTAATAGCCCACAGTCAGTGCACATTGATGGAGTTCCACGTCATGTGAAGGACTTGCGTCCCTTTATAGGAACGGTCCCGACAGATACACAGGACAGTGATTCTGAAGAGAGTGAGCGGTTAGTACAGTTGAGATCAACCCCGTTAGGAGACACTGATCACTCGCTTGATACTGAATCTGTTATAGACGACTCCCCAACTGTTAGCGTCCAAAATAATAATGTGGTACATCCTGCTAGCTCCCCTGATGACAGTTCATCTGAAGATGAAGCTTGTGTTGCTCCACTCCCTCGACGAAGTACCCGGCAAAAACGACCTGCTTGCGACTGTATGTTTTGTGATCATGAGATCAGGAGGAAGTGTGGTGAACAGTCCCGTAGAAGCAAGCGAGCCAGAGTGGCTTGCATCTGGTGTATAGGAGAATAAGGGTCTTACCTTAACGGGCAGCACGTGACATCAAGTTTGCTTTGTGAAAATGGCATTACTCTCCCGTCCAGCCATTCTAGCAGTATGTGCAAGAATGAGGTTTTTTTTTGTACAGTTTGGAATGCTTCCACCAATAGCAAGTCGTGTGCTGATTGGTGGAACTGGAGGAGGCAATTTGCCTGTGTAACCGAGAATAACAGCGAAGAAAGCTGATTGGCTGGGAACCGCGGTGTTGGCCTGATAAAAGAGTGCTGGAGCCATGAAAAAGGGGAGGAAAAAAAACGTATTGTGATTTGTACAAGTGACTGCTGGGAGTGCAATAGACTTATTTTTACTACAGTAATCCGGTGGATCTGGTGTGTGTTACTAGATGGAAATGTACAACTGGAGTGCTCGGTGGAGGCTCCGAGGAAAAACCTGATCGACGTGTTCGTGTTGTTTAAGGATCACGGGTAGATCAATAGTGTTGAGAATGCGGATCATGCCGGTCACGTTCCTAGTTATGGTAGGGCAAGGCTATAGTTGGCGGATTTGAGCAAAGCAATACGTGTGTGGTTCTAGTGCGATTGTGGTGTCTTCGGTAAATCCGTAGGGTGTATTTAGTTCGATGTATTCGCCGGACCAAACTATTTTGTGGGTTTCACACCGAAGGATGCAAGATGTGGTGAAGCGAACAGCATTCGAAGTTTGTGGCTGATATTTGTCGCCATATGAACAACTCTCGCCATTACTGAATATTATTTGTTGCTTAGCATGTCTGGTAGTTATGTCATTGTTAGACATTAATGGTATTCCGCCAAGAACCTCGACGTCTAGATCTTTTGCTACGAGAGCTTGGAGGTAACCATTCTGAGAGAGTTCTAGGTGCGTGTCACCGATGACTTCCATTGGTGTGACACCATCGACCCAGAATGCGATTTGTGCGGATGGTGGTATGGGGGCCGCCATGAATTGAGCAGCAGAATGTCTTATTTTTGATTTCGGCTCCTGAGTCGAGGGTAGTTTTCAGCGGGTGATGCTTATAAAACATACAGATATGAGGACAGCTTGGTCTGTACACGACGTGCACAACCGTGAGTAAGTAGTTTATGGGTTGTTTCATTATAGGATATGCTCGTTGAGAGTTCGTTGATCAGCTCGATGATGTCATAAGTAGGGTTTTCCTCTTCAATGGAAACTATTAAGCATGCCTTCGTTAGGAGGCGTTTATCGCTATCAGACAGATAAGGGCATGAGCTGAGGTAATGGTCAGTCTCAGTTTGTCCGATTTGTTTACAAAGGGAGCATTCGTCGTATTGGGTAGAGACGCCGTGTCGGGTCCTTGAATTGATTATATTGGGTTTTGTGAGATAGTCGTGGTCAGTGGGCTATTTGGGATGGATCGCATTGTCTTGGCTTCCTGGGAGCTGATTTCGTCAAAAAGTGTCGTAATTGATTGTGAAATCTCTAGTTTCAGGGAAGATAAGGTCGGTCCCATACCGCTGTTTCACGAATTTTGGTAGCTCTGGGTTGGCAAGTTTAAGCCATAATAGGACTATCAGATAGTATATACTTAATGGAATCCTCCATATTTGCCAGTCACCCCTGCGGGAAAATGCAGTCTTCACCCAAATCAACTTTAACCAATCATCACTTCACTTTTCCAAACTTGACTTTCCATTGGTTAAAAGTACACAAAAAATGTAGCAAGTTGAGACAAATCCTTTTACCCGCTCACCTATCTGGTGCCGGTTTGAAATCCCAAAAGTCAATAAATAGGATCGCTTGACTTGATTCAAGCAGTCAGGAACTGAGTCTTTGGGAGATGCCAACAAACTCCACGCGCGCCAGCACACTGACTCAACAACCACCATTCTCTCTTAGCAACTCAACACAACTCACACAGTCTTGCCGCGCGAATTAACTCAACTTACAATTCACTAGAAAAAGTGACATTATCACTACCGAAGTAGTAATTGTATATTTAATCAATTTACATCATATCAGTCAAAGGTACATACCTCCTTATGACTTTAAACAATATTTACAATTGTCACACACATACACACTAATGCTTGAACTCACACAAGTGACATTTCACCTTGCAGAATTCAAACTGTTTTTATTTCATAGACAAACTTAAACTACGAGCTTTCATCCACCAAATCACTGCATGGTCACTCCTTACAATTTTATCTCAATTGCCACATTTAACAAGCAATCATAAATTCACTTTGTGTATGTCAAATGTATACAAATTCATGTTATTTGTTGAAATCTATAAATACGTTGTTTCTCCTTGATTTCTTCCTACTGAATTACCTTCAAATGTTTGTTTATTTTATTTGTTGTGGATGAATGTTTAACGAACAAGCACATTTTTAAGCCTTCACACAATTTCATCTTCTGACAAATTAGCACAAATTTCCGCAACATATATTCTCGTTCTCTTGGATAATCTCGCCGTGGTGAGTGATGGTCTCATTGGCTTTGAGGTGGTTGTTTTCAGTGAATGAAATTATTCGATGGTAAAGGTCTTCAGGGCACTCATTGACTTTGAGTTTCGTGTCCAAGAAGTCGAGAAAGTGACCACCTGTGGATTGAAAGCTATAGTGAGTCTGGATGACTTGCCATATGGACTTAATGGAGGTGGAGTTCTTGACGATAGTATTCTTAGATATAATAGGGCAGTAGTTTGACCCAACATTAGTTCTATGTGTACTACCTTTTGAGTAGATGTCCGTCTATTCGTTACTGGCATATGGTCACCGTCGTTGATTAAACCCCGGTTAATATTGTCACTCGCACTTTTTAGCAATGTGATGTTAGAAGCAAAGAAACTACTAAAATTGGGATCGAGAGACAGGATGTATGTTAGGTTTTGTTTCCAACTTTCAAATGAATTTATAGTCTCCTCTTTGGCCAGATACCATTGTTTGGGTGCTCTTGAACTCATTCTTCAATGGGGGAGGATCACTCGTTATCCGATTACCGATTTGTAACCGACTGTACAGGAACGGCATTGTTAGATATAATACATTGTTCTGCTGCGTGTAGTTCGATAACCGCTGTCACCACGCCAGTAAGACGGGTCTTCTTACGTCTACTTTAATTAATAACAACGATACCAACTCGTACAGACAAGTGAGTTTCGATAAGGAAAAAACAACTAGACTTAATGGAGATTAAAGCGCGTCTCTCAGCTCATATTCAAAGGAAAAAAACCCACAGGAAACGGAAAAAGAACGAAAGAACAATAACAATGACTAAAGGGACGGAACTCGTCATGGCGTTGCACATCAAATATTCGAGGTAAGAAAAGTCTAATAATTGTATTTTTCAACTAAATTATCTGGACACTCATTACACACACATAAAAAAAACTTAAGAGACCTAACTTATTTCTTATCATTCTGTTGGATTCCGATCCATATTTGATCTACATTTGACCCCAAACTCACAATTTTACTCAGTATTACTGTTTCTCATTTCTCCAACACTGCATAACAACCAGATAATAAACACTCGTTTTATTGTCCACATCTTTTTATGAGTATTTTTGTATATATAAATGTTAGGGGGTTTATGATTATTTAATCCAATCTCTCCTACATAGTCATAAAAACATGTTTAGATGAAAAGTGTGTTAAAAAGAAAACAAGTTTATAACAAGCAAATAACAAGAAAGAGATGCACAAGTGGCCAAAGCTGAAATGTACAAAAGTTTGAGTTTCTATTTAGCACAATGAAATATTCACTGGTTGAGAAGGTTGCATCTTGAAATATGTCCATATTAAATTCTCCTACAGTGGCGAACAGATGAAGAAAAAGGGAAAGAACGTTGTCACCAAAGTCAGGAGGAGAGTGACTCCCCTTTTTATATGCTCCCATGAGCGATTCTCATTGGTTCCGTTGTAGCCTAACGTCATGTTCTTATTGGCCATGTGATTTTAAGTTCCGCTAAAATCCACACTACCCTCCTCAGATTGATAAGTTGAGGACGATGATATTGTACATCAGTACTTGATTTATGTTCTATAATGCTTGGTCTGCGTAAGAGTTCTTCCACTTTTTTTAATGCATGGTGGAGGATCTCTTGCTAGTTTGTCTCCTAAGTCATCACTTGACAGTCGGTTGTATGCAGTGTCCTTTTTACCGTTACACAGGATAAAAAGAATTTATCAATCATATGGTGCACTTTGAAAGGGCCTGCATAACTGGAGGTGAGTGGTCTTTTAACTGCATCATTCCGGACAAAAACATAACCACACATACATATCTGTTTGTGACCGTTCTCTCGGCGCAAATTGCAAATTCGATATTTTGTCTTTTAATTTTTGACAAATACCGAAGTTGGCTGTGCATTATTCTTCGAAGTATATATTTCTTAATCAATTTGTAACCAAGCAAGGTGATACTGTCACAAAGATTTAAAGAAATTTTCTTATTAGATGGATATCTGCCAACGAAGATGGACGGAACACTGAGCAGCACCGGAAGCAAAAGGGCACAGAGAATACATCTGCATGAGAACACCACACGTATGGGAAGAAAACAGCCGAGACACCGGAATCAAACAAGAACGAACGAATTTGAGACGACGTTGAGTAACATGAACATAATCATTGGTAACGCATGGCAATCCGGTTGTAACGTCAATGCAGCGTACTGCCAAACTCTGAAATCTACTTGTTGCACCACGGTGACAAGATGTGACAAGGTCGGTGTTATGGTCCAGGTTAGGACCAAGGAAGAACAATACAAACACAAGAGTTGAAATAACGAAGGTATATTACACGAAATAATAATACAGGATGTGGACGGTGTTAGTATGACTGTCAGTCTGGTTTGGAGTGAACTACTATCGGCTCGACTCGATTCGACCCTCTCTCGCGTAGTATACATAGTGTTAGGAAGAGTTCATTCTGTAGTTATAGGTAAGGACCCATAACATCCCCCTTCCAAGCTTTTACCTCGCAGGGGTCTTTAATATTTTTTCCTCTTCGGATTAATCATCAAAGGCTCTGTAAATTTTCTTTTTCTGCTTGATTTCCGCGGTTCTGAAATTGCTTGAGGCCTTTGCATATTGAATGTGTCAAATATTGTGTCCATTACTTCTTCCTCTTCCTGAGGAAGACCGTTAGAATCCTCTAACAGCCTCTTTCTGACCTGATCTGGACTTTTATGCGAAAAATCACGTTCCAGAGTCGTTTCTCTATTGTACCTGGTTCACAATAGGATGTGTTGTTTTTGAACATTTAAAAAAAAAAAATTTCTCCCCTAGGCTAAATTTTTTGTGGGGTACAAACGACGTTGGTGATTGCTTTGTCTGTTTTGGCAGTAATTTGTCGAATTCCGATCTAATTTTTCGGGCGAACATTACTTCCTCCGGTGATAATGCCGATGGTCTAGTACTGTTCGGTGTAATTCTATACACTTGCAAGAATTGTTGTAAAACCTTTTCTGTTGGTACGTCATAAGCTTTCCTTAGTGCTCTTTTTAATGTATCTACAAACCTCTCCGCTTGCCCATTCGACCTTGGGTAAATGGCGGAGATTTGATGTGTTTCACCTGAAAAGTTTCACAAAATTCATGAAAATCCGCAGATGTAAATTGTGTCCCATTATCGCTGACTAAACAATCAACCACTCCGAAACGAGCAAACAGCTCGTGAAGGCAATTTATTGTCGTCTCAGAAGTACGTTTTCTACAACGAAATACTTCTGGCCATTTGCTGTAACTGTCTACTACAATCAAGTAGTAGAAACCCTCTAATGGACTTGCGAAATCTACATGGATTCCCGATCACGGTCTTAGGCCATGGCTTATAAGTGATCGGAGCTGCCTTGGCTGCTAAGAAACACCCCTCCCATTTGTCCACCACATGTATAATATCTTGATCCATGTTTGGCCAGTACACGTAACTTCGCATTAAGGATTTCATCCTGTTCTTTCCTGGGTGGCCCATGTGAAAGTCCTTGAGGATTCGCCTTTTTGGCGTTTTCGGGGTTACTACTCTTTCATTATATAGCAGAACATTATCACATAACGAAAAACTGTCTGATATATGCTTATCTTTTCCTGCAATTTTTTTTCGTTTCCTTTATAAATTCGTCATTCACTGCTTCGTTTCTTATTTCCTGTAATGTGACGGGGAGGTTTCGAATTGTACTACATAATGATGTTCTAATATCTTCCTCATATCGTAGAGCTGTAATTACGGAATCTTGTAATGGCTCCGTTTTCTTTGGTATTAGTCTCGAAAGACCGTCTGCATGACCGATTTTGTTTGATGGAAGATACTCCAGTTTGAAATTATAATTTGATAAAATCGTCCCCCATCTTGGTAATCTATTAGCAGTGTAGACAGGTAGATCTTTCTTTGATCCAAATATTGTTAGTAACGGCTTGTGGTCCGTCTGCAAGGTGAAAAATCTACCGTAAATATATCTGTGGAATTTTGTAATCGCAAAAATAATCCCCAGCGCTTCTTTTTCGATTTGCGAGTAATTTTGTTCGGCTGGTAGTAACGTTCTTGACGCATGCGCGATAGGTTTTAGTGTCCCATCCGGCATTTTATGAAGTATATATGCCCCAACACCATAGGCAAACGCGTCACTCGCGACTATTATTTCCAATTTGGGATCATAATGCGCTAAAAATAAATTTGATGTTAGAGTCTTAATGATTTTGTCGAAAGTTTTCTGACATTCATATGACCATTCCCAAACTTTCTCCTTCTTCAACAGTCCGTTCAGGGGTGCGCGTAATTTGTGCATGTTAGGAATAAATTCTTGATAATAATTTACTAAGCCCAAGAAGCTTTGTAACTCGGCTAAATTTTTTGGAGCCGACATTTTTTTTATTGCCGTGGTTCTTTCTGGGTCTGGTCTTCTTCTTTCTTCCTTAATAATATGGCCCAGATATTTTATCTCCTTCATAAAGAAGTTACATTTATTTCCCTTTACCTTAAAACCGTAATTTTGTATCTGCCTGAAAAACTCTTGAACGTGTTCCCAGTGTTGTTCAATATTTTTGCTATTTATCAGGATGTCATCAAGGAATGCGATCGTGAAATCCAGTCCGCCTAGCATATCAAACTCATATGAATCTTCATATCTTCTGAAGTAAGCCGTGAAGGTTTTGTCTTTGTCGGGTGCATAAGTGAAGTCTTTAATTGAGCTCCATATAGCATTTTGCGAGAATACCGCTTCATTTTCAAAATTTTGTCCTTTATTGGTTACTGCCCGTAGTAGTAATTCTTGTAGTTCGAGTTGCTTTTCTTCGTTTTTCTGTTGAATTACTAATTGTTTTTCTTCGAGTCTAGTCTGTCTTTCCTCAATTTTTTTTGCTGCTCGAATTGCATTTTCATTAGTTCCAATATGGTTGCCTTAAAGTCTTCCATGTTTACATCGTAATTTAATAACACAGGCTATCTGTTGTCACGAGAAGAGGAGGAAAAAAACTCACTTTTTCTCCTTACTTTTTCTTTTCGCAATATGTACTTTGTAGCTAGAGTTGCGTACTTGTGTAACGATTTTTCCTTTTTTTTCTCAGTGTAGACTTCAGGTCTTTGTCGTCTGTTGTTCTGGAACCTTGGTACGAAAAAATTTTCCTGCGTAGAATTCGATTCTATTCTGGCTGACAGGTAAAATTCTTGCTATGGTTGGTGTTTATGGTTTATCGTTTATCTTCGCGTAGAACTAGCATTTTTTTTCTCAATATCTCCGTCCTCTATGTTATAGACGACCAATAGCAAAAAAGTTTTTTTTCTTATTTTTTTTTCATATCCTCCGCGTAGAATTCGTTTCTTCAGTATTCTCGTCACCACTGTTGGTTAGGACCAAGGAAGAACAACACGAACACAAGTGTAGTAATAACGAAGGTATATTACACGAAATAATAATACAAGATGTGGAAGGTGTTAGTATGACTGTCAGTCTGGTTTGGAGTGAACTACTATCGGCTCGACTCGATTCGACCCTCTCTCTTGAGAGGCGTAGTATACATAGTTCATTCTGTAGTTTTAGGTAAGGAACCATGACTGTCGGTCACTTGTGGGTCACTCGAGCGCGCACACCCGGGCCAGGGCCAAAAATGGCCCAGCCCCCGTAACCGTCGGTTTCGTTGGCATCAGTATTGCTACCGATCCCTCTCTTTAGTGCCGTGAGTGGGTACTGACACAGGCAGCTGTCCCTTGGGACCAGACACCTCTCAATTTTTCAGTTGCGCTCTGTCTGCAGACAGAGATTCAACTGAATTGCAATTTGCCCGAAGACAATGACGCAACTGAGTTGGACTGTCTGAAGAGAGAGGCACCAGTGATAGATGATAACAGCGAGCAAGACGACGTACTGCCAAAAATTTAGTTGTCGCACCACTGGTGACAAATATGCCCCGTTCGATTTCATGTGGGTACACCCGAGCGCGTACACACGGGCCAGGGTCAGAAATTGCCCAGCCCCCACAACAGTCGGTTGCGCTGGGGTCGGTATTGCTACCGATCCCCCTTTTTAGTGCAATGATGGGACCAGGCACTTCACAATATTTTCTCAGTTCCTCTCTGAATCACGGGAATCAAACTCGCCGCAGTTAACCACCTTTTGCTGAAATCTGTCGTTACCAAACTCTTTCATGTTCCTGAACTGATGCTCAAAGAATCAGATTATATCCAGATGAGAATAACGTTCAATATTTCCTCCCATCGCGTCATCCAAATCACCATTCGAGCTGTGGCTAGCAGTGACAGAAATATGATCCGTTTCACCTCAGCGACACATTATCACACACGTATACGCGATCAATGAGCATTTCGGGAGCGATACGAGCCGTCAACTTGCCGAGTCCCATGTCCCGAAGGCCATGTGATTGAGAGATAGCCTATTCTCAATCACCAGGTAAGCGAAGACTCTCCTAGGCTGAGAAAGGTCACTGAATCGAGGAATGACACTCAAGGAAGAAACTCGATTAATCCCGAGGCTTACAGAGGCGCTCAGCCCGCGATAAGGAATGATAGTAAGTGATAGTGACACTCACACTCCCCGCCCAAACTGAGGCGTGTTTGTGGCTAACCAAGTGCGGCATTCCAAGCCCCACATGACACAGACGTTGGGTACACAATTCTCTATCGTCGTGATGCTTGCGTCCCCTCCCCAAGAGGGAGGAGAGCAAGCACTCGATCACATTCTTACGTTCCTTATAGAGGAAATACAGACAGCGCTAACGGATAAGAGGAAAGACGTAAGTGTAATAGTAATATCTTCTTTCTAGACAATTACCCTTGTGGATCAGTCCATTCATGATAGTATGGGGGGTAACTAGTTCTTACCACAAGGGATAAATCTCTACTCCCTTCAACAGACGTGGCAGGTGTGTGAGCCAGACAACAGGCGAACCCCTGGAGATCCGGTCGGGGACGGACCACTGGCGGAACCAATTATTGAACACGACAGTCAAAATCGGGGCGAGGCGAGCCGTCAACTCGCCAACATGGTCCCATAAGGGGCGGACCCGAAGACAATGGTCGATGACGTGCGAAGCCGTTTCTTCTATGCTAAGGTCACATCGTTCACAGACTGGCAAATCCGCCAAGCCCCACATATCATTGAGAGATATTCCGAATCAGTCGCCAGGTAAGCGGAAACTCAGGGTTGCTGAGGTAATCCGCCGCTGGCACCCAAGACCAGAAGGAGCGGAATTCCTGCTCCGAAAAGACAAGCCGCTCACGTAGTGGATCCTTCACAGCCCCCTTCACTAGCCCTCGATAGAAGATTCTCCTAGGTCGAGAAAGGTCACTGACCCGAGGAATGGCCCGCAAGACCGATTGACTCTCGCGGAGGAAAACCAATTGATCCCGGAGTTTACGACGGCGTTCAACCCGCGAGATGGGAGAACTAATAGTAAGGAAAAGGAAGGCGTCCCTTACAATCCCCGCCATAATCGAATCTCCTGTCAATGATTGGCGTAGGAAATCGGGAAGACGTAAGTGGCACACGCCTCCGCCCTGCCCTTCACAGACAACCTCCGTCGACGCCAAGTCTGTCTGGCCGAGTCGACTTTTGCCTGTACTTTTGATTAATTTTTCTCCATCCGGTGGTCGGGTTGAAACCACACTCCGAGAATGCGGACAGGACCGTCCGTTCAGCCAAAGGGCCCGGGAAGATCGACCACTTTCCAGGCACCTAACTGCAAGCCGGAAGACTTGTCGCGGTTAATCTTGGCCCATGGCACCTTTTCGTACCGTTCAAGCGCCTTCAGTACCGCCTCAATGACGACACGAAAGTAGATACGTCATCGGTGTACGTGGAAATTCTGGCTCGCACTCCTCCAGGGACAGCGTAGGGCCAGACTGCACGCCCTGTCCCTTAGCCGGCGAATGAGAGGCTTCAACGCCAAAGCGTAAAATAGGGGAGACAGCGGACAACTCTGACGAACCAACCGAGACAGCGGAAAACCGCCCGACAGATTCCTGTTCACCTGTACCACAGCACTGAAGGAGCAATACAGCAAGTTAATCCAGCGGCAGAAGTTGGGTTCGAATCAGCGGCCTGCAATATAGAAGCCAGGTAGCGATGGTCAACCCCATGATCAGCGCGGCTTCATCATCGTCTTTTACACCCTCTATGATCGTGCGGATCAGATGCAGGTTTCTCTGAATTGTTCGGCCCTTCACAGAACAAGTCTGCTCTAACAGATACTCGGGAACTGAATGCAAACGCTCCGTCAGGATCTTGGCCAACATCTTTAGCTGTGTGTTTAGCAGAGTTATGGACCTATAGTCATCTAAATCCCATCCAACGCCCTTACCCTTTTTCAGCCGCATGACCACACTCCAGGAGATCCGGTGTCAGGGACGAACCCCTGGCGGAACACGACAGTCAAAATCGGGACAAAGATGTGCGACAGCCTCAAGTACAATTCATAGGATAAGCCACCCAGACCGAGTGACTTGCCCCTGCCGACTTTCTTCAAAGCCACGTAGACTTCACCCTCTGTGATCTCTCCCTTGCATCTAGCCGCTTTAGTCGGCGAAAGCCGAAGCAAGTTAGCCGAATAGCTACGAATCGCTCGGACTGTTTCAAGACAGAAAATAAAATACGAATGCGAATTTATGACGAATGTAACATTAAAAGCTCAAACCTTAAAGTTAAAACTTTTTATCATGAAAAACACGAATAACCTGTTTGGAAAAGATTGTATGGAACAGTTCAATTTATGGAACAATCTGATCAGTTCGTGCTGCCAAAAAGTAAAAAGTTTTACTAACGCAGCAGAAAGTCTAAAAGAAGAAGTAAAAGCTAAATTCCCAGATGTATTTTCTAGTGGGTTAGGGAGGTGCAAGAAAATAAAAGCTAAATTCAAACTAAAAGAAAACGTACAACCAGTTTTCAAAAAGAAAAGAAGTGTACCATTTGCTTCGCTAAAACAAATTAATGATGAGCTTGATAGGCTCGAAAAAATGTGTGTTTTATCGAAGGTTTTATAGAAATTGGGCCTCACCAACCGTATATATAAAGAAAAAGTCGATAGATACGTGTCTGCGCGGATTTTTCCACCGGCTTAAACGATGTCCTCAAAAGGATCATTACCCACTTCCGGAGCCGGAAGAGGTTTTAATGGGGGTTGGATATTTTCCAAAATCGACCTAAGTGTCGCGTATCTTCAGATTCCAGTAGACGATGAATGTTCAAGATTACTGACCATAAATACACATCGTGGGATATACAAATTTAATCATTTGCTTTTCGGCATAAAGGTCGCTCCAGCAATTTTTCAGCAAGTAATGGACACAATGCTGAGTGGATTGAACTTTGCGTATCGTGACGATATTTTGCTGAAAAGTGAAAACCCTGAAGAACACAATAAAAAGAACACAGAAAAATCCTGAAGAACACGAGAAAAATATTTTCAGAAGTATTCAGGACCATGGATTCAAAACTGAAGAACGAAAAGTGTGAATTCTTTATGGTCAAAATAAAAATTTATGTCAGATAATTGACAAGAATAGGAGACCAGCACGTGCTAGTGCTATAAAGGACATACCTGCTGCTGTAAATGTCAGTACTCTACAGAGTTCCCCGGGGTTAGGAAGTTACTATAATGTGTTTGTACCAAATATTGCATTGCAGCGAGCTCCATTGAATGAGCTTTTGAAGAAAGACGCTAAATGGTCTACCAGGCCAGGAAACATTTGAGAAGATTAAAAGAATACTAACGTCAGACTTGTTCTTGACACGCTATGATCCCAAAAAGAAATAATCGTAGCAAGTGACGCTACGGTATAGGAGCCTGCATTATGCATAAACTCGAAGACGGCTCGATTAAACCGTAAAGTGTAGGAATGAATCTTCAAATTCTTCCTCCGTTTTGTCTTTTGACTCATTGTAAAACCTCAATCTTGATTGTGCGTCCACATGTGGAATTGAATTTCCTTTGACATACTCTATATCAAAGTCAAATGCCATCAATCTTATCGCCCATCGTAGAATCCTTGATGTCGTGACTTTGGGTAATTCTTTCCTTGGGTTAAATATAAACTCTAATGGTCTATAATCACTTCTTAATAGAAATTTTATTCCAATTAAAAATTGTCGGGCTCTGGTAGTTGTCCACACAATAGCCAATGCTTCTTTCTCTATGTTCGAGTAATTAGATTCAGTGTTCGTTAATCTCCTCGATAAATACATTATCGGATGTCCTTCTTGTGATAATATTCCCGATATTGAATGTTCACTTGCATCTGTAGTGAGTGTTATGTCCTTTTTTGAATCAAAAATTTTCACTACAGGTTTCTTTGACATTATTTCTTTTAATGTTTCAAAAGCTTTCTGCTGTTCGCCTGACCAGATAAATTCTACATTCTTTTTTCTTAAATTTGCAAATGGTTCCGTCAAGTCCGTGTATTTTGGTAAATATCGCCTGTAGAAATTTACCAATCCCAAAAAAGACTCCAATTCTTTTTTATTTGAAGGTGTAGCTACTTTTAGTATTTTTTCTATCAATGCTTAGTCTGGTGATATACCTTCTTTTGAAATGGAATAACCTAGAAAAGATATTTGTTAGAATTGCTTACGCATTTTTTTTCATTTATCGTCATTCCAGCATTTCTTAATCTATTCAAGACTAATTCAGTTTTCTCTTTTAATTCCTTTTCATTAGTAGCTCCGATGCATATGTCGTCTTGGTAACAAACCATATTTTGTACATTTCCTAAAACCTGTTCAATGGCCCTTTGAAATCTGGCGCTTGCAGGTTTTTATTCCATATGGCATTCTTTTCCATCTTAGTAACCCTATTGGCGGATTTATCGTGGTTACTTCTTTGAAGTTTTCGTCTATTGGTATTTGGTGGTATGCCGTTTTTAAATCTATTTTTGAAAAAACGGACATCCCTGTCAGTGCATGTAATGCAAGTTCCACATTGGGTATGGGATATGAATCCGAGCATATCTTGTGATTTACTCCTATTTTATAATCTCCACAAATACGTAAATCACCATCTGTTTTCCTCAAAACCACAATCGGTGATGCCCACTTGCTACCTCCAGGCGGAACATGTTCAAGAAGATCTTGTTCTACTAATTTACGTAGTTTTGTCACTACTAACGGCAATAAATGTTTCTGGTAATTTTCGTGCCTCATAATAAGAGGGGGAAACATTATCTTTTACTTTTAAACTTGCTTCATAGTTTAACTTTCCAGTTTTTTCCATTTTTATTTCATTAATTAACTTAGTAGAATTCATATTAAGCACATCATTTCCAATAAGGCCATGGTTTTTCTTGCAACTTGTAACAATTACAGGAATTACTTCAAATTTTTCTTTTAACTCCAATGAACCTTCAAAGTATCCTAATATTTTTATAACGGACCCATCAAACTGGCGGAGTTGTAAATTGCTTTTTCGTAAAGGTGGCTTACTAATGTGTTCCCAAAAACGTTTTGGTATCAGTGTTACTTCACTCCCAGTATCCATTTGCATATCTAAACTGCAGTTATTAATTTTAACCTTTACTATAATGTCGTTTTTCCTCTGTGCAGTAGTCTTCTTTTTCACAGTAAAAACTTCTGTCTTTAATTTACACACTGCTTGAAAGTGGTTCTTTTTTAAGCAATTATCACAGGTTTTCCCAAATGCTGGACACTTTTCCTTTTTCATTTCGTGTTCACATCCACAATACTAACACTTTTTTATCTTGTTTAACGCGCATGTATCAGCGAATCTTTGTTCGGTGGGTTGACTTTTATAATGGTGGTATGTCTGCATTAACTCTTGTTGCTGCATAAATTCAATACAAGCATTTAAAGACATATTTCCTATTTGTAACTGTTCCAATATTTTATATCAGTGTGACGCATTGGACATACCTTCAATTAGTCTGAATTGAATCAAGTCCTCTTCAATGGTCTGTTCGTCTTGTCCGAGTTTCTCAAATTCACAATATCTACTTGCATTTCGTAGACAGTGTAAATATTTTATAATTGGTTCGTCAATTTCTTGTTTCATTTACATGAATTTCGTTCTTTCTGACACTACCAGCCTTTTCTTGGGTCTCATATTTCTTCTTATAATCTGACTTATTTTTTCGAAATTTAGGTCTTCCAAATTTAAGGGATATGCCATGGTGGAGACTTTCATTACCGCCTCGCATCCAGCTGTAGCCAAAAATAAATCCGTGATTTCATTTTCGCCTGCTTTTTCCTTGTTGTCTTTCAACTTTTTTGTTCTCGCAGTGGCAGAGAAACAACGTATCCAAGTATCCACGAATTCTGGATCTTCCAGAGATAATTGGTATCCTATCGGCGACACCGTTGTTGTGAAGTTCAAGTTAGCACTAGTCAGCTGCTAAGCTCGTACTGATATTTAGTCGCCCCCACCCACGAGGGCATTATGGTTCGCACATGTCCGAACTTGCACAACGGCACTACCGCCTTGCACCGAAAAAAGGAGTGACCAATGGTCTCGACTTCCCCAGTACAGCGACGACATTTTGGATATTTCTCCAAGCCTGCTGAACAAAGTCTTTTGCCGACCCAGAGGGCCCCACGAATCATCAGCCAGGTGAGTGATACTTCATCATTATTGAGACATTTTAACCCAGGCGCCCAAGGCCATATCGAGCGAGCCTCCTGCTTCGTAAGACCGAGCTCGCCAATCAGATCATCTTGAACGGTCCCCCAAACTAATAGTCGATACAATGCCTTACGAGACAACGCCTGGGCGTTGGAGAGGCCATCCGACGCCCGTAAGAGGAGTTTCAGAGCACGACGACATTCGCGGTAGAAGTAGCACTCGCCTCGGGGTATACGGCCGGCCTCCTCCTCACACGAGTGCACATTTCTCATGGATGGGAAATGTTTACGGACGTCTTCTTTCCAGAAGGCGCCCACCTCATCCGATCCGCGACACATTCGGTCTAGAAAGGTAATGCGAAGCATATGTTGACGAATCTCAATGCTAGGCATACTCAGACCGCCCTCAGAGGGATGAAGGCAACAGATCTCGCGACATACCATAGGGGTCTTGTCTCTCCACAAGAAAGAGAACAAGACCCGTACTAATAAAATTAGTCTGGCATACGAGAGTGGAAGTACAAAGAGTCGGTACAGTAGAATCGGGTAAATGTGTGAAACACATACTTCCGCCCTTCCCTTCAGGGAAAGTCTCCTCCGAGACCACAGATTAACCGCGATCTCGGCCTTCCCTTGTACCTCCGACCAGTTCATTTCCAACTGGAGATCAGGTCAAACCAGACGCCGAGTATCTTGATCGGCCCATCCGTCCAGAGGAAAGGTCCGGGAAGCGAAACTCCCCTCCACGCACCCAACCGCAAGCCAACAGACTTATCGCGGTTGATCTTGGCCCCTGTCACCATCTCATACCCACTGATCTCTTTTCTGACTCTTAATCTCGACACAAGAACCGAAACGTAGTCAGCATAGGCAGAATACCTGGCTGAGGTGGAAGCCTCAGGCAGGGAAATTCCACGCCGGACCGGATTCGCCTTTAACTTGCGAAGGAATGTTTCCGACGCAAGAACGTAAAGCAAAGGCGAGAGCGGACAACCTTGATGAATGGAGCGAGACAATACGAAAGGCTTCGATCTTACCCCATTCACTTCCACCAGCGCACCGGGGGTCGCATACAAAACTCGGATCCAGAAGCGAAAGTCGGCTCTGAAACCAGCCATCGAAAGGACAGTCTCCAGAAACCGATGGTCAACCCTATCGAAGGCCTTGGACTGATCTAAATTGATCAGCGCGGCTTCACTGTCGACTTGTTCTAAGATCAAGTGTACCATATGAAGGTTATACTGAATAGTCCTGCCCTTCACAGCACAAGTCTGTTCAGGGCCAATCAGACTAGACAGGACAAGCTGCAAACGGTTAGCTAAGATCTTCGCCAAAATCTTTAACTCGGTGTTTAACATGGTTAAAGGGCGAAAGTTCCCTAACCCATCCCCACCGTTCTTGTCCTTACGCAACAAATTGATCACACCCCTGGTGAAGCGTTGAGGTATAGACCCCTGCTTCATCCAGTGGTTGAAAATCAGTTCCAGCAAAGGAACAAAAACGGGCGACAACCTCAAGTAAACTTCGTAGGGAAGACCATCTAGTCCCGGAGACTTATCCAGGCTAACCTGCTTCAGCGCTTCTCAGATTCCGACTCTGTAATGGGACCCTCGCACCTAGCCGCTTCAGCTGCCTCGAGGCAGGGAATGTCAGCTAAATAGGCGTCGAACTGAGCAGAGCTCAGACCGGGCTCCCTGGTGAAAAGATCCTGAAAGTAATCTCGAAAGGTCTCGCATATGCCCGCGTTTGTAGTCACGGACCGCTTATCCGGCAATGTGACGCACGCTATATGTCGCCTAGACGCGTTCCGATTTTCCTCTGCACGCAGTTCAGCGGCCATATTCGTCGCCTCAGAAGACATTCTTTTTAACCTAGCCCTAACTACCAGAGCTTGATCCTTCTTGATAAGCAAAGAGGCCAACTCTGCCTTAGCTAAGGCTATTTCCCCACTAACACGGGATTTCACTGCCCGGTCAACTTTTTCTTCTAAAGCCGTTTGCGCCGCTAATCTATCTAGATTGAGTGGACGACTAAAATCGGCAGCAAACGTTCTAATTTTGGGCTTTAATTTATCCCACCAGGCGTTTCCCACAACCACCACCGTCAATTCCCTTTGTATCATTAGTAGCAGCTGGTCCCGGAAAAACTGCTCACCAAATAATGAACAGTTAAATTTCCAGTGGCCAGCCAATCTAACCTTAGGTTTATCTAAGTTTACACGGACCCGGACAAGCCTATGATCCGTATAAACTATGTAATGGAATCTTGGACACCCTAAGAGCCCTATATCGACTCTCCTAACTAGGACTCGGTCGAGGTAGCTCGCAAGCGTCCCAGGAGCCGAGTTGCCACTATTTGTCCAAGTTCATGCTACCTCCCGAGGATGTTCATTTCGGTACTTATCGACAAGATCAAACCCATCGATAAAGTCCCGAAATGGTTTCACGTCCGGGTTGTTAGTACCTTGTTTTTGTCCTATACGATCTATATCCGGGTCAAGGACGGCATTCCAATCAACGCTAAAACTACCCGACGAGATGTCGTCAAGTACGGCACGATCAGCCGAAACAAAGCAGGCCGCTCGGCATGGTTATTGGGCACATAAACCCCAATGAGACTTAGAACCGTATCCTTTATGGTAACATCCATCACGCAAAGTCTGCCCGCCGGATCCGCGAAGACAAGGGTACATGCAGCCTTCAAAGACCTGCTCACTAGCCAAGTGACACCCCTCGAACGACCATCAAAACATGCTGAATACAGGGCGAACGCCCTAGACAGTATGTCCTCACGGTCAGGAGAAGAAAACCGGATTTCTTTCACACAACAAACATTCACCCCGAGGCGCTGAAGGTCACGAGAGAGCCTCGCCCTGCGAGACTCGGACCTCAGGCCCCGGACATTTAGACTAGCTAACCATAGAGCCATAGTAAAGACCGGTTAGGGTTGAAATACTGGTTTGAACATGGACGGGGTAAGGATACCGACCACCTCTCCCATAGACCCATGGCCCATCTCGGTCTTGATGGTACCGTCTTGGGAGATCCCGCCGATATCCCAGGGGAAGGTCAATTGAAGTGCTCTATATAGGGAGGGGTGAACTAAAACTGGGGCCCTCCATGCACAAAATTGTTTTAAATTTTTTAACTGCTCGTTCTGGGTGATTGCAATTGGTAACATCATTTTATATGAACTGATGGCCTCCTCAAGCATTGCCCAAATTTGTTTTGCTCCGGCTCCAGCTCTGATCACTGAGAACCCTTTGGGCCAGCGAGAAATTTTGAGGCACTTCGATGTCCTGATCAGCAAACTGCCTTATTGATAGCAAATATTTTAGGTCCTTTATGCGGTTTCCATAATCCCTGGCTCTCTCGGCCTGGGCAGGGGAAATACGGCAAGCATCTTCTCCTGTGTTGTAAATAGGCGTCTGTGCCTTCTTTTTTTTCCCCCTCTTGTGAGGTGCTTCTCTGTCGTTTGGAAGCGGGAGGTGTCATATTCACCTTTTTAAAAGGGGAATGACTAGGAGTATGCAGAGGTGTGCCGGAGGGTTGATGTTTAACACGGGAGGGAGTGGGTGTGTTGAGGGGTGTATAGAATGATCTATGCCTGTAAGGACTGGGATCTCTACTGAGGGGAAGCGATTTGGAAGGAGTTATCTGGGGCGAAGGTCGTTTCTTAGGAGAGGGGATGGACCGGGAAGAAGACGTGGAAGGAGTTGGATTTTAGAAGTGCTGATTATCTAATTTTTTCTTAAGCTCCTTAATTTTTTCGGTTTTTTCAAATCCGGGTCGTACTTCTTTTGCTTTTCTTGGAAAGATAGTTTAGAGGCCGGGGTATCGCCCTTAATGTTGCCAGAGGGAGTGGGGCTGTTAGTGCCTTTCGTCCATGGGGCTTCAGGGGACTGAGGACCCGCTGTCTGGCGCTTCCCTCTGGCCTTACCAGCAACTAGAAATTAGAGAATGTTTTCTTATTGACTTCCTATAGTCGGACAAATTGGGGGGTTTTTTATGGCTAAAAAAGAAGGTGCTTTTTTCCTTCTTTTCCATTTTTTTAAAGGGAAGGGGAGGGGTAAAAGGGGTGGGAAATAATTAATAAAAAACTTAAGAAAAATTAACAATCAAAAATATCACAAATATTAAAAACACAAAGCGCGACAACAAGCAAGCACGGAAAGAAAACAAATAAAACGTACAATAAAAAGATTTAAAGGTGCGCCTAAAGGCGAAAACTATGGATTTAAAAAAGAAAAGCTCGAAAAGAAAAACGAAAACGCTAGACAAAAAAGAAAAACAAAGAAAATACGAAAATATCAAAAACAGACAAAGCTAGATACAAATACAAGATGGCTGACGCCTAAACAAATAAACAATAGAAAATTATACAATACAAAACGTTAGCACAAGGACAAATATATGGACAAATAGACAGCAAATAAAGGTTAGAAAAATTAAATAAACAAATATACAATACAAAAAGGAAAAGAAAAGACACGGAAAACTTAAATGATATTAAAAAAGGAAAGAATAAATGAATTAATGGTAAGTCAAAAACAAAAACAAAACACAGACAGGGGTTACGGAACAAACGAAAACGGAGATATAAAAAAGAGAAATTAGAGAAAAAGAAAAAACAAAAAGGAAATCTAGAATAAAAAGAATAAAAAAAATTAGAGTAGATAAATTTAAAAAAGAGGGGGGTGAAAAAATGAAAATAAAAAATAAAAATCTTTTCAAAAAAATTCGTAAGCACAAAAAAAAGACAGTAATAAAAAACAAACTTAACAAAAATGAAGTTCAATATGCAAGGGACAATATCCAAAGAGCAAAAGGGCGTCAAAATAGCAGTCAACAAAGATCTAGCAAAAAATCGTACTACACAGACTGCTAAGCAATATTTATTGCTGTGAATACAACAAATGAGGCACAAGGCCAAAAAGGGGGCTGGGGAAAAGGACAGTCATCACTTGTCTTAATATAAAACTTAGCTAGACACAACCACTGACCTATACAATACATACTATACAATATTCCTATCACCAAAACAACACATTTATCCATACCTTTCTTACTACATCCACGAAAATACCTCTTTGTCTCAATGAAAATCCTAAATAATCCCCTTACGTACAAATATTGTTCGTGGGGGGAGGGGCATAAAAACAACAATTTTTAAAAGATCCCCAATGAGTATATACAATTATGACATATAAAATATTTGCAAGAAACTAAACAAAAAGGAGTTAGTAATAAAAAAACCAACAAACTTTAAATGTGGCAGAAATATCAGTTAACCGGACGAAATGGATGCGGGACTATATAAATAAAAGAAACATTCATACCTCCAAAGCATTCACACAGACACACACACACACATTCATACACAACAACAAATACGAAAAACACACACGCGAAACGAAAGGCGCCCCGCATGCACCGGAGAACTGACATCACTGACCACCTAAACTAGGGAGGGAATGGTGAGTTAAACTAAAGAAAATAAAGTGGGGACAGAAATAAAAGGGGCCAATGCGCAAACACACCCTAGCTAAGTTTACCGAAAAAGGAAAGAAAAACTAAAACAACAAATACAAATACTTAATGTAGACTAATCTCGGGATGGGTTGCCCATGTTCAACCCCGGAAAACAATATCCTTATGCCTAACCGGCATCAAAATGCCACTCAAGGTCAGCTCCTTTTACTCGGCACATACGCGCAAGATTCACCCACCTTTTGCCAAATTCTGATGAGTTGAGCCGCCGCCTTTCCGTCCTAATCTTGACTTTAAGCTGATACTTAAAGAACAAGATCAGTTGGGAAGATGTGAACTTCTCGCCCTCATAGAATTCCTTCTGACGAGTCGTCCAAATCACGACTCTCAAAACCCTAGTAAGCAACAGAACACATAATGTTCAGCCTTCGTCATCTGCGGCACCACATTGCTACAAACAGAACTAGATTCAAGGACAAAAAACTTTCCCTGCAATATGCAAACCATAACAAACTTGCACAATGGCACTACCGCCCTGCACTGAAAAAAGGCGTGACCAATGGTCTCGACTTTCCCCGTACAGCGACGACAGTTTGGATATTTCTCCAAGCCTGCTGAACAAAGTCTCTTGCCGACCCAGAGGGCCCAACGAATCACCAGCCAGGTGAGTGATGCCTCATCATTATTGAGACATTTCAACCCAGGCGCCCAAGGCCATATCGAGCGAACCTCCTGCTTCGTAAGACCGAGCTCGCTAATCAGATCATCTTGAACGGTCCCCCAAACTAACAGTCGATACAATGCCTTAAGAGACAACGCCTGGGCGTTGGAAAGGCCATCCGACGCCCGTAAGAGGAGTTTCAGAGCACGACGACATTCGCGGTAGAAGTAGCACTCGCCTCGGGGTATACGGCCGGCCTCCTATTCACACGAGAGCACACTTCTCAGGAATGGGAAATGTTTACGGACGTCTTCTTTCCAGAAGGCGCCCACCTCATCCGATCCGCGACACATTCGGTCTAGAAAGGTAATGCGAAACATATGTTGACGAATCTCAATGCTAGGCATACTCAGACCGCCCTCAGAGGGATGAAGGCAACAGATCTCGCGAGATACCAAAGGGGCCTTGTCTCTCCACAAGAAAGAACAAGTTCCGAACTAATAATATTAGTTTGGCATACGGGAGTGGAAGTACAGAGAGTCGGTACAGGAGGATCGGATAGATGTGTGAAACATACTTCCGCCCTTCCCTTCCGGGAAAGTCTCCTCCGAGACCACGCTTTAACCGCGATCTCGGCCTTCCCTTGCACCTCCGACCAATTCATTTCAAACTGGAGTTCAGGACCGAACCAGACGCCGAGTATCTTGATCGGCCCATCCGTCCAGAGGAAAGGTCCGGGAAGATAAACTCCCTTCCACGCACCCAGCCGCAAGCCAACAGACTTATCGCGGTTGATCTTGGCCCCTATCACCATCTCATACCCACTGATCTTTTTGCTGACTTCGTCAATCTCGGCTCTGCGCGACACAAGAACCGAAACTTCGTCAGCATAGGCAGAATACCTGGCTGAGGTGGTAGCCCCAGGCAGGGCAATTCCGCGCAGGACCGGATTCGCCTTTAACTTGCGAAGTAATGGTTCCAACGCAAGAACGTAAAGCAAAAGCGAGAGCGGACAACCATGACGAATGGAGCGAGACAATACGAAAGGCTTCAATCTTACCCTATTCACTTCCACCAGCGCACCGGGGGTCGCATACAAAGTCGAATCCAGGAGCGTAAGTCGGCACTGAAACCGGCCGCCGAAAGGACAGCCTCCAACCCTATCGAAGGCCTTGGACTGATCTAAATTGATCAGCGCGACTTCACTGTCGACTTGTTCTAAGATCAAGCGTACCATATGAAGGTTATCCTGAAGAGTCCTGCCCTTCACAGCACAAGTTTGTTCGGGGCCAATCAGACTAGACAGGACAAGCTGCAAACGGTTGGCTAAGATCTTCGCCAAAATCTTTAACTCGGTGTTTAACATGGTTAAAGGGCGAAAGTTCCCTAACCCATCCCCACCGTTCTTGTCCTTACGCAACAACTTGATCACACCCCTGGTGAAGCGTTGAGGTATAGACCCCTGCTTCATCCAGTGGTTGAAAATCAGTTCCAGCAAAGGAACAAAAACGGGCGACTAGACCATCCAGTTCCGGAGATTTATCGAGGCCAACCTGCTTCAGCGCATCCCAGATTTCCGACTCTGTAATGGGACCCTCGCACCCAGACGCTTCAGCTGCCTCGAGGCAGGGAAAGTCGGCTAAATAGGCGTCGAACTGAGCAGAGCTCAGACCGGGCTCCCTGGTGAAAAGATCCTGAAAGTAATCTCGAAAAGCCTCGCATATGCCCGCGTTTGTAGTCACGGTCCGCTTATACCGCAATGTGACGCACGCTATATGTCGCCGAGCCGCGTTCCGATTTTCCTCTGCACGCAGTTCAGCGGCCATATTCGTCGCCTCAGAAGACATTCTTTTTAACCTAGACCTAACTACCAGAGTTTGATCCTTCTTGATAAGCAACGAGAACAACTCTGCCTTAGCTAAGGCTATTTCCCCACTAACACGGGATTTCACGGTCCGATCAAGTTTTTCTTCTAACGCCATTTGCGCCGCTAATCTATCTAGATTTAGTGGACGACTAAAATCGGCAGCAAACGTTCTAATTTTGGATTTTAATTTATCCCACCAGGCGTTTTCCACAACCACAACCGTCAATTCCCTCTGAATCATTAGTAGCAGCTGGTCCCGGAGACCCTGCTCACCAAATAATGATGAGTTTAATTTCCAGTAACCAGCCAATCTAACCTTAGGCTTATCTAAGTTTACACGGACCCGGACAAGCCTATGATCCGTATAAACTATGTAATGGAAGCTTGGACACCCTAAGAGCCCTCCTAATTAGGACTCGGTCGAGATAGCTCGCAAGAGTCCCAGGAGCCGAGTTGCCACTATTTATCCAAGTCCATGCTACCTCCTGAGGGTGTTCATTCCGGAACTTATCGACAAGATCAAACTCATCGATAAAGTCCCGAAATGGTTTCACATCCGGGTTGTTAGTACCCTGTTTTTGCTCTATACGATCTATATCGGGGTCAAGGACGGCATTCCAATCTCCCGCTATAACTACCCGACGAGATGTCGTCAAGTACGGCGTGATCTGCCGAAACAAAGCAGGCCGCTCAGCATGGTTATTGGGCGCATAAACCCCAATGAGACGTAGAACCTTATCCTTTATGGTAGTCTGCCCGCCGGATCTGCGAAGACAAGGGAACACGCAGCCTTCAAAGACTTGCTCACTAGCCAAGAGTCACCCCTCGAACGACCATCAAAACATGCTGAATAAAGACAGTATGTCCTCACGGTCATGAAAAACCGAGTCTCTTGCACACAACATACATTCACCCCGAGGCGCTGAAGGTCACGAGAGAGCCTCGCCCTGCGAGACTCGGACCTCAGGCCCCGTACAGTCTTGATGGTACCGTCTTGGGAGATCCCGCCGATATCCCAGGGGAAGTTCAATTGAAGTGCTCTATATAGGGAGGGGTGAACTAAAACTGGGACCCTCCATGCACAAAATTGATTTAAATTTTTTAAATACTCGTTCTGAGTGATTGCTCTTGGCAAAGTCATTTTGTATGAATTGATGCATTGCCCAAATCTCTTTTGCGCTGGGTCCAGTTCTGATCACTGTGAGAACCCTTTGGGCCAGCGAGAATTTTGATGTCCTGATCCGCAAACTGCCTTATTGATAGTAAATATTTAAGTTCCTTAATGCGGTTTCCATAATCCCTGGCTCTCTCGGCCTGGGCAGGGGAAATACGGCACACATCTTCTCCCATGTTGTAAATAGGCTTCTGTGCCTTCTTTTTCTTTTCTTTTTCCTCTTGTGAGGGCCTTCTCTATCGCTTGGAAGCAGGAGGTGGCATATCCACCTTTTTAACAGGGGAATGACTGGGAGTATGCATAGGTGCGCTGCAGGGTTTATGTTTAACTGGGGGAAAAGTGGGTGTGTTGAGGGGTGTTTAGAATGAACTATGCTTGTAAGGGCTGGGATCTCTACTGAGGGGAAGCGATTTGGAAGGAGTTATCTGGGGCGAAGGTCGTTTCTTAGGAGAGGGGATGGACCGGGAAGAAGACGTGGAAGGAGTTGGATTTTAGAAGTGCTAATTATCTAATTTTTTCTTAAGCTCCTTAATTTTTTCGGTTTTTTCAAATCCGGGTCGTACTTCTTTTGCTTTTCTTGGAAAGATAGTTTAGAGGCCGGGGTATCGCCCTTAATGTTGCCAGAGGGACTTGGGGCTTCAGGGGACTGAGGACCCGCTGTCTGGCGCTTCCCTCTAGCCTTACCAGCAACTAGCCATTCCCCCTCCCCCTTCTCCGCAACTGCACTAGCAGTGGGCGAAGGCTCTTTGGAGAATGTGGTCTTTTGACCAACCGGACGATTTTCCCTACCGGTCCCAGAAGCTGGCATGCCCATTACAGGCGAGGCGGTAGGTAAAGACTCGGTCAGAGAGGATTCTGGTCAACGGGAGATTGAATTCCAGAGGCCTACTTCTCTGTGCAGGAAGAGGAAAGGTGACCAGACTTTCCACACTTCCAGCATACCGGTTTACAGCCGGTCACAATGACCGGCAATTTCAATTTCCCTACTACCAGACAGTTGGGGATGGAGAAGAAGGCTTCTTGATTTAAACGAATATCGAAACTCCACCCCCCGCTCCGGCTATCGCAAGATGCGGCCAGAATTTCGCTGAACTGGGACAGGAAGGCCGCGAGATGTTCCCGAGAACTCGAGAAGGGACCTCATATATTGAAACGTTGTCCTTCTTCGGCCTAGGTACTCTGTTCTCAGGATCAGATCTTTACTGATCAATCCCTGCTCAAAGCTGCCACGCAATACGTCCCACATGAAAAAACCGGCTCCTTTCACAACTCTGAGGGGCTTAAACCCCAAGGACTCCAGTGATTTTATCACTGTGTCTTTCGTCGAGCGACAAATTTTGCGCGTACACTTGTCCACGAAGAAAACTGACACTATTCCTGTTTCAATTTTTCTTAGTTCCTGTGCGTCTTCTAAGAGTCCACCTTCTACGACAAGGTATGCGTAGCTCTTAGCTCGCTCCAAGAAATCCGCTATTGATAATACAATTCGGGGGGACTTCCAGCAAGAGGACAATTCCCGGGCCTCAGTCTTCTCTTTAGAGTCATTCTTGGTTCTCGTGTCAATTAGGGTTTTATGGCCATTATTGTCCTCCGTACTATTTTCACTTTTCTCAATTTTCTTATTGCCATTACAGTCCTCCATACTTGAAGTAAGTAAATTGTCATCCTCGCTAGGGGAAATAGGCTCAAGGGCTGGATATTCATTCATATTGTCTTTATCCGGACGGTCTTTTTTGGTGGGGTTAAATAAATGTTTTCTTATTGACTTCCGGACAAATTGGGCTTTTTTTTTTTATGGCTAAAAAAGAAAGTGCTTTTTTTTCCTTCTTTTCCATTTTTTTTAAAGGGAAGGGGAGGGGTAAAAGGGGTGGGAAATAATTAATAAAAAACTTAAGAAAAATTAACAATCAAAAATATCACAAATATTAAAAACACAAAGCAAGACAACAAGCAAATAAAAGCACGGAAAGAAAACAAATAAAACGTACAATAAAAAGATTTAAAGGTGCGCCTAAAGGCGAAAACTATAGATTTAAAAAAGAAAAGCTCAAGAAAAACGAAATCGCTAGACAAAAAAGAAAAACAAAGAAAATACGAAAATATCAAAAACAGACAAAGCTAGATACAAATACAAGATGGCTGACGCCTAAACAAATAAACAATAGAAAATTATACAATAGAAAACGTTAGCACAAGGACAAATATATGGACAAATAGACAGCAAATAAAGGTTAGAAAAATTAAATAAACAAATATACAATACAAAAAGGAAAAGAAAAGACGCGGAAAACTTAAATGATATTAAAAAAGGAAAGAATAAATGAATTAACGGTAAGTCAAAAACAAAAACAAAACACAGACAGGGGTTACGGAACAAACGAAAACGGAGATATAAAAAAGAGAAATTAGAGAAAAAGAAAAAACAAAAAGGAAATCTAGAATAAAAAGAATAAAAAAAATTAGAGTAGATAAATTTAAAAAAGAGGGGGGTGAAAAAATGAAAAGAAAAAAGAAAAATATTTTCAAAAAAATTCGTAAGTACAAAAAAAAGACAGTAATAAAAAACAAACTTAACAAAAATGACGTTCAATATGCAAGGGACAATATCCAAAGAGCAAAAGGGCGTCAAAATAGCATTCAACAAAGGTCTAGCAAAAAATCGTACTACACAGACTACTAAGCTCATACTTCTGGTGGTTATTCTCAGTGACCACTTATAAGAATGTTCACTTCTGCCTATGCAAATTATGCATACTAATTTGCTAGTATCACTACAGTGTATCTAGTAAAAGGTTCTGAAATTGTGCGCGAGGCACTATAAGCAAATAAAAAGTAGGTATTCAACTGAAGAGAACACTACTCTAGACGAACCTGTGGATGTCCTTTTTGATACTTTCGATGTACCCATCTCTCAGAAACCTCCGGAGATAGAAGTGCGAAAGAGACGGAGTAAAAGAAAAAGAATGTATACGGAAAGGATCGAAGTCAACCCAAAAAGAAAAAAAAATGACCCTGTACAGAGTATATCCAAAAAATGGCCTTATAGCATATCTACGGACGATAATGGGTATGTCCCCATGCACATAAATACAGTAGTAAATAATGTTGGTCTGCATTTGGAGATTCAGACAGCGTTGAAGTCCTTACCAGACCTGATACGTCCGTTTTTCTGCCGCGCTAGGAAATTCGTTTTTTGTTCTACAAACTCCGTTTTAGTTAAGTTCTGATTTATTTTACTTTTTTACGTTCCCTTTTACTGACTGTTATTTGAAAATTGTTTTTGATTTTTCTTTTCTTTTTCATTTTATTATATTCCCATTTTTATTCTTTTATTTTGTATTTATTCTTCTACTATTAGTCTTTGATTCTACTGTTAAGTCTCCTTTTAAAATTTATTTTTTCCGTTTCTTTTGATTTTTTTATATCCCCCTTCCAGAGTTTATCTGTTTATTTTTCTACGTGTTAATATTTTGTCGTTGCCCGACTTTATTTTTTCTTTGTTTATTTATTACATGTTATTTATTACGTGTTGCTTCGTTCTTTGTCTTTTTTCCTTTAAAATATCCGTTAAGTGTTCTTATTTGTTCTAATTTTTTGTGTTTATTTAGTCTAATCTGTCCGTTAATTTTTGTATTTCGTTCATTGCCGAACCGTTTTTTACGGCAGCCATATTGGATTTTTTTTTTTTGTCTGGTTTATACGTATTGTTTGTTTCGTATTCGTGTTTGTATATTGTCGTTTTTACTTTTATATTTAGTTTAAAAAAGGTTTATTGTCGTATAAAGTGTTATCTTTATAGTTTACCTTATTTTGTGTCATTTTTTCAGGTCTTCGTCGTATGATGTTTGTGTTTGGTATTTTCGTTTGAACTGTTGTTTTCGGTACATTTATATTTTTTTTTTGTTTTTATTTGTTTGTGACCTATTGTTCTCGTTTTTCTTATTAATTAATTTATCTGAAAAGTTTTACCGTTTTTTTTGTTTTTTTTTTTCTGTTTAAATAGAATAGGTTGGGTCTGTCTCTGAGTCCCCATTCCCCGAAAAGTCTTTGCCGCCTCTAGTGCGGTTGCGGAAAAGGAAGAGGAGTAATAGTAATGACAGGTCGTTGGTAAGGTCAAAGGGAAGCTCCTGGCAGCAGGATCTTGTTCCACTGAAGCCCCCACGGCTAAAGACACGCACAGCTCCACTGCCTCTACCAGTTTTAAGGGTGACTCTTCAACCACCTACTCGGACAAACTGCGCCAACAGAGGCTTAAATACGAGCCCTCTTTCGTGAAAAAGGAAACATTAGAAAAATTAAAGGAATAATTAAAACATCATACTGACAGAATTATAACACAATCTCATTTCCGTCGTTTCCATCCTCTAAACAGTCCCCTATGGCTCCACTCATAGTTTTGCAAACAATAACCCTGACCCTTTCCAAATTGACTCCACTGAAAATAAATTCTCTTCCTAAATCCCGCTTAAAAAACCTCACTCCGTCCAAAACTTCCAATCCATCCCCTGTTAAAACAACCAGTAATTCCCCACTAAAAACAGAACCGCAAAAGACACAACACAGCTCTTCCTCGGACACTGCAGAACCCAACGAGGAAAAAAAGTAAAACATAAATTACTTTCTAATAGGGGGGAGATGTGTGTCGGGTGGAAAAACACCAATCTAACAAAGCATTTAACCTATCCCGCAAAGCGAAAGACCTAAAAATTTTATTAAATTAAAAAAAAAAATTTAGTGATTGAAAATATAAAAGTTTTTCTCAAGGTTAAGAGAATATTAACTGTTGTAAAAGTGGGACATGGTTCGGAAAACATCTGGGCCATGTTACACGAAGCTAACAGCTCTTTTGATATTTGTCCACCGTTAGCTTATTTTGATAGTGAAAATGAGAAGAAACTTATTCAACTCTGTTCAGGGAGGCTCCCGCTTTTCGTTCACCCCTCCCTGTATAGAGCTCTTAAGCTAAATTTACCCTTGGACATTGATGGCCTGTCTCCTGAATGCACCATAAAAAATGAGACGGGTACTGGCTCCTTGTAAGAGGCTGTCGGTGTCCTAACTCGGCTATGTTCAATGCAGGAGAGCAAGCCTAATCTGTTTTCATTATGGCTCTCTGGTTAGCAAGTATAAATGCCCGAGGGCTGAGGTCGGAATCTCGCAGGGCGAAGCTCTTTCATGTTCTTCAGCGCCTCGAGGTGAATGTTTGCTGTGTGCAGGAGACTCTGTTTTCTATTCATGACCATGAGAGCATTCTGTCTAGGGGGTTCTCTCTTTATTCAGCATGTTTTGATGGTCGCTCGAGAGGTGTCTCTTGGCTAGTGAGCAAGTCTTTGAAGGCTGCGTGTACACTTGTCTTCGCAGATACGGCGGGCAGGCTTTGCGTGCTGGATATTACCATAAAGGATAAGGCTCTTCGACTCAGTAGGGTTTACGTGCCCAATAAGCAATTTGAGCAGTCTGCTTTTCTTTTTCTTTTTTTTTCGGCAGATCGAGCCCTCGTGTAGTTTTAGCGGGGGATTGAAATGTCGTCCTTGACCTTGACATAGATCGTAGTGGGCCAAAATCGGGTACTGACAACCGAGATGTGAAGCCATTTCGGGACTTTATCAATAAGAATGATCACCCCCGCAAGGTAGTTTGAACTTGGTTCAGCTGCAGGGGTGCTTTCTAGCCTACCTCAACTGGGTCTTAGAAGAGTCGATGTTGGGCTTTTAGAGTGTCCAAGTTTTCATACGCTTGTCCAGGTCCGTGTAAACTTAGATAAGCTTAAGGATAGGTTGGCTGGCTACTGGAAATTGAACTGCTCATTATTTGGAGACCAGGATTTCCGGGACCAGCTGCTACTAATGATACAAAGGGAATTGACGGGGGCTGTGGTTAGGAAATTCTAGTGGGACAAATTAAAATCCAAAATTAGAACGGTTGCTGCTGATTTTAGTCATCGACTCAAACTAGATAGATTAGCAGCGCAAACAGCTTGTCGATCGGCAGTTAAATCCTGTGATAGTGGGAAATAGCCTTAGCTAAGGCAGAGCTGTATTCCTTGTTTATCAAGAAGGATCAAGCTCTGGTAGTTTGGGCTAGGTTAAAAAGTATGTCCTCTGAGTTCGACTCCTATTTAGCCGACTTTCTCTACAGTGAGGCAGCTGAAGCGGCTGGGTGCGAGAGTCCTATCACAGAGTTGTAAATCTGGGGAGCGCTGAAACAGGTTGACCTGGATAAATAAAAAGATGGTCTCACTAGATGGTCTTCCCTACGAAGTTTACTTGAGGCAGTCGCCCGTTTTTTTCCTTTGCTCGAACTGATTTACATCAACTGGATGAAGCAGGGGTCTGTACCTCAACGCTTCACCAGGGTTGTGATCAAGTTGCTGCGCAAGAACAAGAACGGTGCCGATGGGTTAGATAACTTTCGCCCTTTAAACATATTAAATACATTGTCTATATTTGTCTATATTTCTGAGATGAGGTATTATGTACACTATTTACATTATTCGGACTATTGTCCTCATCTTTGTCGCCATATTTATTACAACGTTTCGGGCGTTATGCGCTCCGGCCTTCTTCAGGTGGTTGCAATTTCGAATTGAACCCTTTATTTCGCTCACTGGGGTGACTGTTCGAGTTCCACGTGTCATGTCTAATGGATGACAGTTATCAGTTATCTCCTGTTAATTCCCTTCTCTAATCCACCGCCTTAACCGGATATTGAACTCACACACTTTGGGTCCTGTCACTGGATCTAACTAACGCCTTTATCCACCGTGCCATGTGTCCTTGTATGAATTTCTGGGTATTATAGACCTAATGTCTTCAGCAACCATTTTTTACCAGTTCTCATATTGCAATTTTTGCTGTTATTATCGCTTTTCATATGTGCTGATTCCTTAAGTTTACGAATTTTCCAATGTTTTTCTTTGTCTATGATCTCAACCTGATTCCACAGAGGGTGGTGATCTCCCTTTTCTCTACATATTCTGTCAGCCACGCCTGATTTTTCCACTTTCCCTCATGTTACAGCTTTCTGGTGTTCTTGAAGTGTTACCATAAGGGGGCGGCCTGTCCCCCCTTTATATTTCTTTCCGCAGCTGCACGGGATAGCGTACACACTGTCTTTAGTCATGTTCTCCTCTATGAGAGGAGTTTACTCGGGAGAGATATCTACGAAGTATCGTCCAGCTTCTGAAGTTTGTCCTGATGTTATATGGATCGCAGATCCTTTGTATTTTCTCTGATAACCCTTTCACATAAAGCAGGAACATACGCTTGTTCACAAAAATCTCCTGAGCCGACCAAGCATAGAAATGAATACAATATGGGAACCAGTAATAACGAGTACCAGAGGATACATTTATTAGGACACATAACACAGTAGATAGAGGCGTTAGTTAGCTCCAGTGACAGGACCCAAGGAGTATGTGTTCAATACCTGGTTAAGGCGGTGGAGAACTTAGAGAGGGGAATTAACAGGATATAACTGATATCCATTAGACATGTCACGTGCAACTAGAAAAGTCTACCCCAGTGAGTGAAATAAAAGATTCAGTTCGATATTCCAACCACCTGAAGAAGGCCGGAGCGTACAACGGCCAAAACGTAATAAATATGGCGACAAAAATGAGGACAATAGTCTGAATAATGTAAATAGTTAAAGATTTTGGCGAAGGTCTTAGCCAACCGTTTGCGGCTTGTCCTGTCTGGTCTGATTGGCTCTGAACAGACTTGTGCTGTGAAAGACGGGACTATTCAGGACAACCTTCATATGGTACGCTTGATCATAGTCGACAGTGAAACCGCGTTGATCAATTTAGATCAGTCCAAAGTCTTCGATAGGGTTGACCATCGATTCCTGGAGGCTGTCCTTTCGTCGGCCGGTTTCGGGTCGGACTTTCGCACTTGGATCCGACTTCTGTATGCGTCTCCCGGGGCGCTGGTGGAAGTGAATGGGGTAAGATCGGAGCCTTTCGTATTGTCTCGTTCCATTCGTCAAGGTTGTCCGCTTTCGCCTTTGCTTTACGTTCTTTCGTAGGAACCTTTCCTTCCCAAGTTAAATACCAATCTGGCCCTACGCGGAATTTTCCTGCCTGGTGCTACCACCTCGGCCAGGTATTCTGCCTATGCTGATGACGTTTCGGTTTTTGTGTCGAGTAGAGCCGAGATTGACAAAATTAGCAAAGAAATCAGTGGTTATGAGATGGTGACAGGGGCGAAGATGAACCGCGCTAAGTCTGTTGGCTTTTGGTTGGGTGCGTGTTAGTGAGTTTCTCTTCCCGGACCTTTCCTCTGGATAGATGAGCCGGTCAAGATACTCGGCATCTGGTTCGGTTCTGATCTCCAGCTGGGTATGAATTGGTCGAAGGTACAAAGGAAGACCGAGATGACAGTGGTCTCGGAGGAATCTTTCCTTGAAGGGATGGCGGAAGTATGTGTTTCACATATCTACCCGATTCTCCTTTACCGACTCTCTGTACTTCCACTTCGGTATGCCATACTAATGTCATTAGTAAAGCTCTTGTTCTCTTTCTTGTGGAGAGGCAAGGCCTTTATGCTATCTCGAGAGACCTGTTGCCTTCATTCATCTGAATGCGGTCTGGTTATACCTAGCATTAAGATTCGTCAATATATGCTTCGCATCGCCTTCTTAGAACGAATGTATCGTGAATCGGATGAGGAGGGCGCCTTCTGGAAGGAAGACGTCCATAAGAACTTCCTATCCATGAGACGTATGCACTCGAGCGAGGATAATGCCCGCCGCTTACCCCAAGCCGAATGCTTCTCCTATCGCGAATGTCGTCGTGCTCTGAAACGCCTCTTGTGGGCGCTGGATGCCATCTCCAACATCCAGGCGTTGTCTCGTAGGGTATTATATCAAGTGTTAGTCAGGGGGTCTGTTTGTGATGATCTGATTGACGAGCTCGGTCTTATGAAGCAAGAGGCTCAATCAATATGGCTCTGGGCGCCCGGATTGAAATGCCTCAATAACCATGAGGCATCACTCACCTGACTGATGATTCGTGGTGCCCTCTGGGTCACCAAAAGACTTCCTTCAGCGGGTTCGGAGAAATTTTCAAACTGCCGACGCTGTAGTGAGGAAGTCGAGACCTTGGGTCACGCTTTTTTTCATTGCAGGGTGATAGCGCCGTTGTGCAAGTTTGTTGAAGGCCTCATGGTCCGCATGCTGCGTAGAAAGTTCTGTCCTTGAGGCCTGTTTTGTTTGTAGCAATGTGGCGCCGCCGATGACGAAGGACAAACACTATGTGTTCTAATGCTTACTAGGTGTTATGAGAATCGTGATTTGGACGAGACGTCAGAAGGAATTCTATGAAGACAAGAAGTTCTGTTTTTCCCAACTGATCTTTTTCCTTAAGCATCAGCTTAGTCAAGATTAGAACGGAAAAAGCGGCGGCTCACTTCATCAGAATTAGGCAAAAGGTGGGTGATTCTTGCGCGTTTGTGTCGAGTAAAAGGGGCTGACCTAGAGTGGCATTTTGAACAATATCCTGATGTCTAACGCATCGGGATATTGTTCTTTCTGGGTTGTACTTTGGCAACCCACCGCCAAATTAGGATAGTTTAGGTTTTGTTTTTGAATCCTTAGTTTTCTTTTTTTTCCAGTTAACTTACCTAGGGTGTGTATGCTCATTGGCCCCTTTTATTTCTATCCCTATTTTTCTTTAGTTTAATTCCCCATCTCCTCCCTCGTTAGGTGGTCAGTGATGTCAGTTCTCTGGTGGATGCGCCACGCCTTTCTTTTTCGCGTATATGATTTTCGTATTTCTTCTTGTGTCTGAATGAGTTCGTGTCAGTGTGAGTGCTTGGGATGAGTGTTTTTATATTATTATAGACCCGCATAATTTCGTCCAGTTAACTGCTGTTTTTGCCACATTTAATGATTGTGGGGGGGTATCACTAACATCATTTTGTTCATGTAAATAATTTTTATTCATATTGTAAATACTCATTGAGGCAATTTTTTTAATTGTTGTTTTATCCCCCCCCCCACACAGACAATGAATTGTACATATAGAGTATATTTAGGATTTTCATAGAGATATGAGGTATTATGGTGAATGTAGTAAGAAAGGTAAGAAAGAATGCATTGTTTTGGTGTTAGGAATATTGTTGTATGTCTGGGTCAGTGTTTATTGCTAGCTAAGTTTAAAATTAATACAGATGTAGACTGTCCTCTTTTCCCACCCCCTTCTTTGGCCTTGTGCCACATTTTGTATTTTATTACAAATAAATATTTCAGTTAGAGATTCATTGTGGAATTCACTTGACTCACTTCTAGCAGTTGACTACTTCTTCTACCCGCCACTGGCGAATCTTATAGGTGTGTTCTTGTCCTAAGTATTATCATTCATTACCAACCTTCGTTTGATTATTCTATTCAGTAACCTTCCCTAGGTTACAACAATCTTGAATAAAATTCTAAATAGTCAAAGCGTCTGTTCCAGCTATCATAAATGACCCTGAGATTATTACATCCACATATGACAAGGCAAGGCTCTTTGCAATGAACATTGCCTCTAACTCTCCGCTAGACAATAAAGACCACTCTTTACCTGGCTTCCCTCATTATGGAGCACAAACTTTGTAATATCTCTAAAACAGTGTGAGAAGAAACATCATTAATGTACACTTGAAGCTATTATTTAACCCATGGGAGTCAGACATTTTGCTTTTCAGAACTCTTTCCTGTTTTGAAATGACAAATATTGAGCAAATTTTATAGAAATATATAGAGACATCCATGATAAACAGGTTACTTTTTTGTTTATGTCGTAAATTAATTTGGTTAACATATACTGTTCTAAAAAATGAATCTTCATTTCTTCTAATTCTTTATATTTACTATAATATGTAGCGTGCTTTTACAAGAGCATTTTACGAAAATAGTGCAAAACAACATATATCACATTATGGTGGTATGTATACATATTTATATATAATTTTCCTAAATATGTTTTGTATATTTTCTACAAATTTTATATATTTCAATCTGTCAGGAAACATTTGATTTTGGCTAAATCTTCAGACTTTAGTAATTAATTTATGTACTATAATTGAGGAACTTGTGTATTTTTGTCATTATAATATAATTAAGCAAAACTGAATATTCATACACAGACATACACACTCGTGCACGCACAGATACATATATATATCAGATGTGTATTTCCTTTTAGAAATTTTGGAGTGGTAAAGGGTCAATTAAAGAAGAAAGTATTGGTTGTTGTGTTCATATTGGGCATAACTGTATCCAAACTACAGTTGATGTCCTTCATATTGAATTGAAAAATTTGGTGGCCAAAATTTACAAACAGTTATACATTTTCACCGCATAAAACATTTTGGGTTTGTAGAAATTGAGTACAATTAGATTATTTAACATGGAAATACACAATTTCTGTCTTTGTTATCATATGTTGTGAAATCTTATGAAGGATTGAAGAAATAGTGCTTATTTTTTATGAAAAGATTTTTTCAAGAGTAATGTGAACCGATATATTTATACTTTATTCATGGATATTTACGATTGTTCAACAAGTAATTTTAGCCATGGATAAAACAGAAGCAGCAGCAAGTAATATTTTTATCGAATTGAATTGAAAATTAACCTGAAAAATAGGCAGAATAGTAACATTATTCCCATTGGTGCAAAAATTATTTTCTATGTGTTAGAAGTTACCAGGCAGGAAAGAATTTAACATATTTGTTTTTATTTTTATGTCTTACATTGTGCAAAAGCAGTTTTGGTAGTGAGAAATACTTTATATAGAAAACAATGTTTTCATTGGGTCTGATTTAAAATCAGCTGCTGGAAAAACAATGAAATGCTTGGAAATGCTGATGGTCGCTTTGATAAAACTGTCTTTCCTAAATTCTTCTTGTCTTAAAAATGCTATGATTAGAAATCAAATCAAGTAAGTTCTGGCTAGCACATTTCAACCACGTCAAAAATTTAAAGATTTCAATACCTAATCTCAGGATTCTTATAAAGTTCATTGTTTTTCTTAACAAGCATTTCTTTTCCCGTGGAAAGAGACTTTTGTTTCTATAACTTCTTTCTGATGAATGAAGCAACAGTAAATTCAGTATTGAGTTGAAGCACATTCTTTGACAAATAAAAACTGCTAAATAATCTTCTTTCCAAAAGGTGCCCACCTCATCCAATCCGCGACACATTCGGTCTAGAAAGGTAATGCGAAGCATATATTGACGAATCTCAATGCTAGGCATACCCAGACCGCCCTCAGAGGGATGAAGGCAACAGATCTCGCGAGATACCAAAGGGGCCTTGAGAACAAGGTCCGGACTAATGACATTAGTCTGGCATACGAGAGTGGAAGCACAGAGAGTCGGTACAGGAGGATCGGATAGATGTGTGAAACACATACTTCCGCCCTTCCCTTCAGGGAAAGTCTCCTCCGAGACCACAGATTAACCGCGATCTCGGCCTTCCCTTGCACCTCCGACCAATTCATTTCCAACTGGAGATCAGGACCGAACCAGACGCCGAGTATCTTGATCGGCCCATCCGTCCAGAGGAAAGGTCCGGGAAGAGAAACTCTCTTCCACGCACCCAACCGCAAGCCCACAGAAATATCGCGGTTGATCTTGGCCCCTGTCACCATCTCATACCCACTGATCTTTTTGCTGACTTCGTCAATCTCGGCTCTGCTCGACACAAGAACCGAAACGTCGTCAGCATAGGAAGAATACTTGGCTGAGGTGGAAGCCCCAGGCAGGGAAATTCCGCGCAGGACCGGATTCGCCTTTAACTTGCGAAGGAATGGTTCCAACGTAAAACGTGATGTAAGAGTTTTCTTGATCTTCTCGAATGCGTCTTGGCATTCCGGGGTTCATGACCATGGTTTGTCCTTTTTTAAGTTTGTTGAGAGGCTCTCTCAAATTTTGCATGTTCTTAATGAACCCTTGGTAAAAGTTAGCTAGGCCGAGGAAGCTTTGTAACGCTTGAACGTTATCTGGGGCCGGCATGTTTCTGATCGCCTTGGCTCTTTCTGGATCCGGCCGACGACCATCTTTATGATGTGTCCTAAGTATTTAATCTCTGGTAAGAAAAGGTCACACTTTTCCTCCTTAACCTTAAATCCGTATTCTTGTATCTTTTCGGATACGTTTCTTATATGGTTCCGGTGCTCTGCCATAGTTTTACTGGTAACCTGTATATCATCCAAATGGGCTGTTGCGTAGTCAAGGTCGCCCAGCATGGCGTCCATGACCTGCTGGAAAATTGCAGGCGTAACCTTTACTCCAAAAACCAGCCTGTTGTATTTGTTCAACCCTCTGTGGGTGTTTATGCAGAGCAATTTGGAACTTTCTTCTTCCACCTCTATCTGAAGGTATGCGTCCGAGAGCTCAATTTTAGAAAAAAATTTTCCACCATTGAGTTTATTGAAAATTTCTTCAGGGCTTGGGAGAGGATAGTGGTGATCTTGCAAGGCATCGTTTAACCCTGCGGAAAAATCTGCGCATACTTGTATTTGATTGGACTTCTTTTTTACGTAGACCGTAGGTGCTGCCCACTCGCTGAAATCTGTTTTTGACAGAATACCTGCTTGTTCGAGTCTATCTAACTCTTTATTGATTTGCTCTAGAGCACCGAAAGGGACATTCCGTTTCTTTTTGAATATCGGTTGTGCACCGTCCTTCACCTTGAACTTAGCTTTCATTTTAGTACATTTCCCAAGGCCACCAGAAAAAACCTGGGGAAATTGTTGTTTGAGTTCCTTTTTTAGATTTACCAAATTGGACGTTGTACTTTGTATCTTGCGGCAAAATGTACTCATTCGGCAATCCCAAAGATTGAATTTTTCTATCCAATCAGTTCCAAATAAGTTGTCTGAAGTTTTTAATACGTAGGCTTTGAGCTTTTTGGTAACTCCATTTAGTGTTACTGTAAGTATTACCTCGCCTGAAATGTTCATATTTTCGCCAGTTACGGATTTTGCTGTTTTATCCGTTTTTAATAAGGTCGGCTTGTTCAATTTTCGCCAAGTACGCCAGTTAATGGTTGAAATATCAGAACCTGAGTCAAGCTGGAATTTAATGGACTTATTGAAAATATCCACAGTTACATATTTTCTTAAATTCCTATCAACGATATTGTTAGATTGAGCTTGCCTAATTTTATTTTGGGGTTTTCTCGTTCTGTTGGCGTACCAGCACGTAGTTAAAGTATGCCCACTTTTATTGCAATTTTTGCAATATTTTTTGTTCTTAACTGGACAGAATTTCATCCAATTCCATTTACCACAATGGTAACATGGTCCGGGCGGTTTCTTTAACCTATTTGAGTTTTGGTTACTGCGTAATTTAGGACATGAGATTTGCCTTTTGTCTTTGAGGGGAATAGGAGGTAGACTTCTGATTTTATTAATCTGAGTCACACCTGATTCCTCGATAGTGTTTGAGTCACGCTTTACAGATATTACTCTTTGACAGTCCTCTGCCAGTTTTTGGAGAGTCAATTCTTGTTCGTTCTCAAGCTTAGTCAGTACCGGTCGTCTGACTTCGGCGTCTCCTGCAGATACTAGACCTTGTGCAAAAATTAAGCACTTAAAATCATCGGCAGTCAGTTCGGCTAGTTTAAAATCATTACATAGCTTGTTCACCGATGCTGAAAACGTTAGAAAATCTTGCTGGCTGTCTTTGACTGTGTTCAGGCATTTCCAACGTTTGTGGAACAAGGTTGTGTTAGGCCCGAATAATTCCGATAGGAGCTTAATCGTCGCTGAAAAATCCAAGTCAGTCGTTTTCTTGGGTAGTATGAAGTCTACGAACCTACTATGTTCTGTAGTTCCCAGTTTTCTCAATAGAAGACGTACCTTTTTTTTTACTGGGCCATTGTTCACAGTCTACGTTGAAAATATCTTCGTAGAGCCTGTAAAAAGCCTGGAACGTTTTGTCTTCCTCTGGTACGTATTCAAAGGTTTCCATTGAATTGTAGATTATACTCTGGAAGAATATTGTATCTTTTTCAGAGTTTGAGCCTTTTAATGCATTTACGTGTAATTCTTTAATTTGTTTCTGTTTTAGTTCAGCATTCTGAAGCGTAATTTTTTCGGAATTCCATTTGCTGTTTATGTAAATCCAAAAATAGTTGTCTTTCTTCTGATTTTTGTTGCTGGTCCAAATTTAGTTTTAACATTTGGGCAACTACTTTTTGCAATTCCATATTTAAAAATGACAGCGCTTTTTTGTTGCTTTGAAACACGCGTACTAAGAGGAGGTACACAAAAAAATCTTGATAGTTTTTTGTTCCTATTTTTTTCTTTTACAGAAAAAAAAATATGGACAGACAATAGTTAAACTAAACTAATTATGTGTGTTTAGCTTTTTTTCCGTGGTTCCTTTAATTTTAATGTAATTGAATAATTTTTCAACACACTTATGTATTTTTTTTTTTATAGAGGTACAAAAAGAAGAAAACTCACCTTAGTGAATTTGAGCGGAGAATAATTTTATGCACGAGTTCAACTCAGTTACATAAAAAAATTTGATAGTTTTTTCCGAAAACTTGAGTACAAAGGTAGTACTTGATCTTGTGTTGTCAGTTTTTTTACGAACAACTGTTTTTTTTCTGTGTGTGTGGGTGTGTAGAAATCGTTCTCGTATTGGACAGACTTTAATATTCCGTAGATGTCGAATCGTTAGTTTGTCAATGGCGTTTGGTATTGGAATATATGTAGACGCTGGGTGTTTAGCTTTTAAATCGCTAATGTATTAATACCAGCTTAATTTCACGTTCAACAATGCTGTGGGAACGCGTGGAGTTTGTGTATTTTTCGAGTACTGTCGCTATTGATACGGTGAGAACGAAACTCTCGAATCTTTCTCTCGCCACTGTTGTGGGACTGGCAAGGTATTGCGATTTTTCGACGTGAATGCGTTTCTAGAATTCTTCGTCGACCCAGATGTGGGATTAGTAAGATATTTAGGTTTCGCCGTGAATGCGTTTCTAGAATCCTTCCTCGCCACTGATGTGGGTGCCAAAGTTGGGCCCACAGAAGTAAAACACGGAACACGGATTAGATGTAAGAAAGATATATTAACAACAGGTTACAGAGATAGTGTAAGCAGAGCTTACTATAAGTTAGTGTCCAACACTGGTAGTCGTACGAGACTCTCACTGTGTCACTCTCTGTAGAGTGCTATGTCGCCTACTTAATATAGGCCTGGAAGAGTCTATTGTGTAGGTAGTTTCCGGTCTCACAATAAGTAGGTAACTTGGTCAGATAAAGATGGAAAAAGGTGGATTTTACCTGTAAGGTCATTGGAAATCAGTAGATGTCAGTTTTGAATTAAAGTATTTTTCTAAACAAAGAACTTTCTAAAACATGCAACCTTTAAAATGTTTCCAGACAAAAATATAAGGTGTTCAGAATTAAAATTGATTCGTCTTCCATTTGTATTAATGTAAAAAAAATGGTTAAAAACTACAGACACCATGTGTTAAAGATATTCTTGCTCCAAAGAATGATTCAACGCAAGTAATAAATTTCTGATTAGATTCTTGGAAGATTTCACTGTGCAAGTTATTTGTTTGTTTAAAAATCCAAAAGTGTTCTTCAGTTCTCTTGAGTTGTTTAATGTTCTTCCCGATAGGCTCCAAATTAATGCGTCTCAGAAATACTGACCCTTCAAAGTTGTGCAAGGAAAAGTGTCTTGCGATGAAGCAGTTTCTTCCATATGTGATTGAGAAAACTATTTTAATTATGGGTGTAAAATGGAAAATGTGTTCAATACCAGGATTCCCACATTCTTAGCAGACTTGCTCTATAAATTCAAGCATTATAAATTATTATTCAAGCTCAGCTTTGCTACTCCATTATCAAGGCACACGTACACATTATCAAGATTGATGGCATGAACTCTAACTTTTCCAAACTTTTCCCATGACCTGGTATATGTTGACTGTTCTAGAATTGAATCAATAAAAAATTAATACTGCAGCCAGTGGATGTTGGGTCCCAGTCAGCTTCATTTATTCGGGATATCAGAATAATAATTTTTTTTTAAGCGTTTCAACCCAAGCAAGGCGGGAAGCCACTAGGACTCAAGGAGTTACAGAAGATTTGGAGCAAGATCAGATAGCAATTATAGAGGAAAGGATGAGGAGAATGATAGTGGATAGATCAAGACAACTGGAGATGTCGATTGACATTGCATTTGAATAGTTGGAGATTATAGCTCTCAGGGAAACTGGAATAGGAAAGGGGGTTTCACAGGTGAGAGATGGAAGATATGAAGCTATTGGAGTAAAAGAGACGGCTGCATTTAATAGTTTCGACAGTGAAAGGGTGAGAGCGGGATACCAGCCTCGTAGGGAGCTTGAATTCATGAAGTCTGGGAACCAGCGAATGCAGCTCCTCGGAGCAATTGCTATGAAAGTATTTGTAAAAAACACAGAGAGAGGCGACGGCGCGTCTGTGGGAGAGCGACTGTAGACGAGATGCTAGAACAGGGCCAATTATATTGCTATCCGCCTCTGGATCTTATCAAGAACCCCGAGGTAAACAGAAGGGGCTCAGACCATATATGGTAGCAATACTCCATTTTTAACAGCTATTTGTTTTTCATGTGCAAATATTTAAAAAAAATATTTCTTCTATTGTCCATGAATAACTATATTAAAATCAACAACATATTTTCTCCTGTCTTATATTTAAGTTATTTTATTAGGTATTCCTGCGATTAAATATATAATGCAAAAGAACACGTAAAATTTTAAGTTATTTTTCATTCACTCAGATCGTATCAAGTCTAGAGAAAATCATTTAAAACTAGGAGGTTTCCATGGTTATCGTGTCGTGCGGTGTTATGGAAAGTTTCCAATTTGTCTTGTCGTGTAGTGTTAGGAACAAATATTCAAGTGTTTCTCACGGACTGCATTTCCCGTAACCTCCTGGAGAGGAGATTGAGGTATCACCTTACGGCGTCAGCACGACATGGTAAACAAGCAGTCTGTTATAAGTTTGTGCTCGATTGGCGGAGAGCAAGGAGCCAGAGCATCTATCGACAAGATTGGCGACTCTAACCGATTTAGTGAGTGTGTGAGGCTCAGATAAAAATTGCCTGAAACTGCAGCATGCACAAAATGAAAAAAAGAAAATAGCAGTTGGCATTCTTCTATGCGCCGTGCCCCTTCAAGACGATGGCAACCATGGCTTCTCACAGTTCCCTGTTCTTTGCAGTTCTTAGTAAATTGCGTATTTTTGTTATCTCGCCTAACTCTCGTTCTTCCATCTATTTACACAAGCACATTATGTAAGTTATTTCTATTTTTCCCTCTTGCCAAGCTCTCTTTCCTCATTATGTGCCCTAGAAATTACAACTCTCTGTTTTGCTTGCATTTTCTTTAAAACTTCATCCTTACTCACACGTTCAGTCCGTAGTATTCTCTACATACTTCTGTTGCTTCAAATCTCTTCTTCCTTGGTGAGGTGATTGTCAAGCATTCACTACCATATAGGACAACTGATATTACATAACAGTTCGGTACAGTTCTTTGTTTCTAACGATTTTTTTCTGTTTTTAATACTTTTTTTTAGCTTTTGGAAGACATCATTCGCTATCCCAATGTACGTCTGGATTTCATACAGCTATTTCCGTCCTCTAATACGGATCAGGACCCCTGGTAGTCAGATGACTTCCAGAAGGTCAATGACAAACGCAAGATTGTAGTGAGATAACGTAATGCTCCAAAACAGCAGTGGACATCGTAATGTTCCAAGTAACACATTTCTCAGAATCTGAAACTTTGCTTAAGAAGGACTATACCGTCTTCTGGCAGAGGATGAGCTCAGATGAGACCAGAGAACATTGTGAGTTTTGTCATAAAAAAAACTTGATGTTGGTATAGAGCTTAGCAAGAAAGGGATGGAGCGGATTTTCTCGTTTCAACTCCACACATTTGACGGGCTTATCAACATTGTCAGTATCTGTGCCCAAACCCTCATTCTGCACAAAACGCAAGTTAGGAGTTATGCGACTAACTCTTAATGATATTACAGGAGAACCTAAGACAGGGTTGATGCTACTTGGGGACTTCTACATCAGTGTGGACGACGACTACAAGTTCTAACCAAACTGACTGGGACAGTATCGGATTGATAGCAAGAACAACATTTGGTAACAACAGCTTGAATTTTGTATGCTCTTCTGACACATAATTCCAGATCAATACTTAGTATAAAATATACTGGAGACATTCTCGTTCCAAATGCTGACAGTAAGTAGATCTAGCAATCACATGACGCAAGATGTATTATGACATGTGTCCAGACAAGCAATGTACTGTACCATAAACACAAAGACAAAGTTGACAAGTTCATGATACTTTCGTGGTGGACCCGCTGAAGAGAGATTATCAGCAGGGATGAGATTGCGTAGATGTTTAAATAAAATAAAAGTCTGCTGCTGAAGAAAAGCACAGTCACTGAAACAAGTAAATCTAAATCTAAATACCAGAGAAATAAAAGCTGAAATTCTGAACTCTTGACTCAAATTCATCTTTGATCTTAAATCCCAATGTCTTTGGTGAACAACAAAAACAAAGAAATTGGTCCTACCGTTCCAATTATTTTTGGAGGGGACTAATGTATATATTGTTACGTAAGCCCAATATTTGTACCCTCACCTCAGATTTTATAAGTATATTTTAAGTACATTTAGGAATATTAATAACTTCTTTATTTCTTGAAAAAGCAGATTGTGGGATATATTTGTTTTTGTTTTCTTTTTCATCCCCAGTTGAATCAGGGCCAGAACCTCTCATTTCCTGTCTGGTCCTTGACCGTAGGCCAGACGAACGCTGTTTGAGAAATAGGTACAAATGACCCCGACAGTATTCCATGAATGACGCCTACGCATTTTTCGTAGGCTGGCACATGACGGTTTTGTTTCGCGCGTGTCGGGGTAACGATTCTTCACTTAGCTGCTTGCGAGGTGGACATCACCAGAATAAGTCTTAGATGTTTGCAGTTGGAAGAAGTAGATATCACCAAAACCAAATTTCGCTGTTTGTTGGCCGAAGAATTAAGAACATCATCACCCAAGTCGGCTACGCTTTTATGTATATTAGAATGTGTATATTAGAAGAATGATAATCCCTTCCTTTTATGTTCAGAAAAAAAAAAGTGTATGAACATCTTTTTCGTTACACGGTATTATTGATGAAAATCCTGATCGACGTCGATCTCCATCTCCTGTAAGTGTTGCATGTTTTTTATATATCTTATTGTCTGCTTGCTCTATATTCCTGATATTCGTCGCAGTAATATGTCTGATTACTCTTCTCCCCATCCCAAGTGTTATTAAGTTACGTTTTTTTTTTCTTGTCTTACTTTCGCACCGTGTATATTTGTAAATAAACTATTTGTATTATAATTTCTCGTATTGTCTCCTGTCGTTCTGTGTCTACGCATTGTATATTTCTTGCTGTGTTTACCGGTGTCTGGATTCGGAGAATTCCCCGCCCACTGTTCTTTTTCTTTATTTTTACATTGAACCCTTGGATCTCTTATTTATTTTTTTTATTTTCTCGTTGCGTCCCGGCTATCGTAATCCTAACGAAACCCCGGGCGTAACAATATATGTGTGTGTCTGTTCAGTCTAAGCACAATATTCTTTGAATTTTCTTAAGCAATACATACATAAATATATATACATACATACGTAAAGACATGTCTTATTAAATAATTTAGACAAGTTTATCCTGTTGTTGTATATCTATTTTATTTCCGAGTACATTCGACATTAGCACAATATTGTCTTCAGGTCCTTGATTTTGTTAAGACAATTGCCGTGTTCATCTGAAAATTTTTTTTTTTAGTTGTGAGGTGGAAAACGCAAAACTTATTACTGTAGAATTTTCAAGTTTTATAATGTAAGCATACGCGTGCACCAACGTCATGGGAGGTAACTAAGTTATTGAGATGTCTATTTTTGAAAAACTTCTGAATGCTATTAGTTATAACCTAGATGTTTTAAACTACTATAAATATTTTAAAGCATATGTGCAGTATTCATAATTGTATTTAATGGTTTGTTTCAATTTTTTAAAATAGATGGCTTCAGGAATTTTTAGTTTGTGTTTCTTATTTTCATATGGACAGGCATGCTGCTGTAAATGTTGATGTTAGATGTATCATTCAAATGAAAAATTAATCTTCTAGACAGCGTAGTTGTGGTGTGACCAACAATATATATATATATATATGTGTGTGTGTGTGTGTTTGCGCGCGCGCGCCTTCAAAAGATTCGCTAAAAATTGAGCATGCAGGATTGAAAAATTACCCAAACTTAATGAAAACAAATTTTTATCATCAAGATATTTGTTATTATTAAGAGAAAAGACAAAATTATTCTTTGATTATTAGATTATAATTTGTAATCATTTTTAGAATCTTTCAAATTTTGGTTTAAATATTTTTCTTGCGTCAAACATAAATCTTCGAGATAGTTGTCAACAGTTTATAAAAACACCCACCCACATGTTAAAAATGTTTTTCTCCGATAATTTATACTCAAAGTAGGTATTATTTGTTTTAAATCAGATTAATTAAACTTTAATTCGGCTAATCTTACTCATATAAAATTTTGTAAATATACATTTTATTTTTGAATGATCTTTTAATAAAGAAAATTACGTGATTAAAAAGAGTCATTTTTAGCGATTAAAATACTCATTTCAAGCAATTTAAATTCGTTTTGAAAGAAAGCAAAGAATTTCGCTTACTGAGAATGTTAGATTTAATCTATTAACTTCAAATTAAATCTAAAATAAAAGCTGCAGAAATTAATTTTTATTTTGAAAAAGATATCGCTTTCCTTTAGATCTTTCTCTCTCTGTCACGGCCTAGGTCTCAGACATAAATAAAATTTATATTTAAGCCGGGATGTGAGATTTGGCTCGGGATATGATTTCTTAGATTCCTATGAGTAAGGGATGCCTACGGGATAGGAATAATACATGCAGAATACAATAACCAGTGAAAAAAAAAAAAAAAAAACAGCGAAAACGTAAAATCAATTTAACATAAATAACAATAACATGAACGTGAGAACAGAAAAAGAAGATAAAAAAGAAGGAATTTGTTTGGGTTTTCGTGTGGTAGATACAGCATATAATTTGACAGTGTTTTCGAGTCAACCTATCTTATAAAAAGGTTAACTCTAAGGGTTAAGTTCATAAGCACAGAACGTCTGAGCCCATGGATAACTTCAGAGTTCAGTGTCCGTCAAGCAGATGTTAACAATCGTCGAGATTGATGCTCGAAACATATCTGTAATCCTTGTATCCTAATAAAATTCTCATTTATCAATTTAAGCAATTAATAACTGAGTGAGATAATTTAATTATTAATATAATCATAATTTTATTAATTATTATCTCAGTTATTAAATTAAAAATGTAATAACTTAATGTAATATTAATAATTAATAAAATTATTTATCATTATTTTAGCTATTAAATGAAATACCATTATAGATGTAACTCTATAATGATGATAATAATAATTTTTATAGTATTTTAAATTATTACAAGAAACTAAAAAAAAGTTCTTACTTAGAATTCATAAAATTATGTCAATTCTGGTGCAAACCTGTCAACACATTCAGCCAGCAAATTATCGATAGATACGTGAAAAGAACACGACACCGAGGTCAAGAAATGTTTGCCTAGAAAATTTTATGCTATAAGTAAGTGATTTTTGTTTCATAACAGATTAATTTAACTTTAAATTTGCTAATTTTACGAAAGTAACGTTTCAGAAATCTATGTTCTGTTTCAGCGGGAATTTCAAAAATGAGAAAATAAGTTTAGTTTACATTTCTCTAAAAACGTTAAAAATAGTCTTTTCCATTTCTTTTTCAGAAGAATTGACTAAAAATCATTCAAATTTCCATTTGAAATACTCCACAGTATTTTTTCCTGGAATTAGAATATTTAATCCTTTAACTTTCAATTGAACCTGAGGGAAAGCTTCAAAAAGGATTTTTCCTTTATGAAAAATACATATAAACCTTAGGTATACCGAATTTTTGGAGGTAACTAGATAAAACTCGTTCAATCAACAATTTCCGTTTGGGTTACTGCTTTATTCGGTCTTTTACATATATATATATAGAGAGAGAGAGAAAGAGAGAGAGAGAGAGAGATAGATAATATTAATAGTCATATATATATATATATATATATATATATATATATATATATATATATATATATATTTCCAAGAGAATATAATCCAGGTAGATCTCTGTCATAGACAGAGCAAGAATATAATATAAAAGCCTTGAAAACTAAAATTTATTTATATTAATAATTTTTAATTATCAAATTTTATTTTTTATTATTTTTTTAATTAGTATCCTAATTCCTTTATTATTTTATCATTAATTTTTTTATTACTATTATTACCGTTATCATCCTTATCTCTACTTTCATTTTTAAGTATATATTCGAAATACAGATAAATCCTACCCATTTATATATATATATATATATATATGTGTGTGTGTGTGTGTATGTGGAAATAGACAGTAGTGTTTTAACTGGATTAAGTATTTTTATGTTAAATTTGTAATCTGTAAGGGAAAACTACATGCTTTTTCAAAATGTTCGATTCCATATTATTTCTCTTATTTCTCCTTTTTTTCTTTTGACCTTTTCTCTTTCTTCTTATCTTTCTCTTCCTTCCACCCTTTTTTCTTGTCTCTTCGTCTCTCTCTCTCTCGTCTTCTCCTTTCACGTATACATTAGTAAATATAAGCCAGACGACAAATTTTCATGTATACATCGGTATTGTTAGCTAGACGAAAAAATTTGGGTCGTTCAATGATTTCCCTTCACACTTCGTTTCGCCCCACATTTTTGTATCTAATGTCACCACAAATGTATTCATACTTTTCCGTTGTCTGTGTTTTTTTAATTTAGGTCAATGAATCTGAAGTCAATTTATGTTACTGATAATAACTTGTATTCATCTTAATCTCACTCCATAAAACCGTTAATTTAACTTCTCCCTTTAAAATTTAATTCCTCACGCTGACACTAGCTTCTTTCACGTTTACCTGGCTTTCTTTCCAACTCTCTCTAGATTTTTCTTTCTCATCCTTGTTCCCCTCCACTCTCACAGAAATTTTATTTAAATCTGGATATATATTTTCTGTTTCCTTTTGAATTTGTAGGTTTGAGGAGTTGGGTCGTTATTAAGAATCCAATGAAATAAATTATAACCATGAAATTTTAGTGTTCGAGCCATATATATATATATATATATATATATTAGTTCGTAGAAAGATTGACCAACCCTCTCTACATTTATTATTGCAACATGGACTCGTCCATACGCTATGAATCAGTGGCAAAATGTGTGTACAAAGTAATTAATATATATATATATATATATATATATATATATATATATATATATATATATATATATATATATATATATATATTAACACCAACACCAACACACGTTTAAAGACATTGCCAATCAGAGTACAAAAAAAATAGTGTAATTCCATTTTACCTGAAAAGACAAATATTACGTTCGATGAAAATGTTAATTTTGTGTAAATTTTTCAGTAAAAGAAGCAATGCTTAAATCTCACAAGAAAATGACAGATTTTGTACCGAACCCGTGTTACGGTAAGACTTCATTTTAAGGCGGAATTCTCTTTCAAAAATAAGTGTTTGCAATGTAGAAGAATGGTTTACAGGCAAATCACAGCAAGGAATAATGCGAGACATTTTAATACAGTAAAAGTTCTATTAACAACTTAAAATCTGAATGAGGCCCTGAACAGAAGATTTGTAATGTTAAAAGAACAACGTTGTAAAACTTCAATTGGACACAAGCAGCGACATTACTGTAAATTAATGAGAACTTATAACGGTTAGAAAACCAAAATGTTGCACGTGGTGTATTAAGGAAAAAATGTTTGTTTTTTTTTTTTTTTTATTTAGCCGAAAAATACATGTAATGTCTTTTGTGCCGGTAAGAACTAAAGCATTCGTATTTAAAAAAAACAAAAAAAAAAAACAAAAAAACAAAAAAACAACGAAAACGTTGAATTTATTGGGCGGGGATTGCATGGAATTATTCGATTTGTGGAGTCTCTCTGTAAATTATTCGGTAAAAGAGTGATTTGCTACTCTTCGAAAACAAGTATGGCAACTGAAAGTTTTAAAGGAATTTTACTAGTGTTCTCCAATGATATTGGAAAATTTACTAAGGCGATGGAAATTTTTACACTTAAAGGAAAATGTAGTTCCTCTTTTTAAACTCTAGGAGTTATTTCGCCCAAAGGTTTATTCTGCGTGGGCAACTCCAGCAGTTCAGGTAAGAAAAAAATAATATTCGTGTCTGCACAGATTTTTCTATAGTTTTACATGAGTGTCTACTACTTCACATATCCGTTATCATCAGAAGAAATCTTTTCTAAATTAAATGGCGGAATATTGTTTTCAAAAACTGACCTGTCCGACGCATACTTGAAGTGGATGAAAATTAACAATTAACACCCCGCAAAGTCTATTCAGCTTTAATATCCTACTGTTTGAGGTCAAAGTGGCACCTATCATTTTCTAGAAAATAATGAATACGATGCTAGCTGTTATTTGGACGACGTATTCATTAGAAAAAAAAAATTGAGAGTGCCTTTAAATAGATTATTGAAAAAAAGTGGTCTGGAATGGGTCCGATGAATGTCCATCTATTTAATGGATATGTTAACATCTGAATTATTAATGCATTTCAATCCTTATTATAAATAACAATAGCGTCAGATGCTAGAATTGGAGTTATTTGTCATAAATTCAAGGATGGTAAAATAAAAGAATTTTCTCATGCATCTCTAGAATGTTAATAACGAATTATAGTCGAATAAAAAAAAAAAAAAAAAAAATCACACTAGCTATTTTGTAGTGAAATAAATTCATAAATGATATACGTAGGAAATGCCCATTATTAACTACTTTTTGTTCGAAAAAGCTATACTGCCAGCAGGTTGCAATGTTGTGGAACAGCTTTTATGATTTTAAAAAGGAGTATTTATCATCAAATAAATTGGGGTATACAAATGGTTTGCCCAGATTAATCCCAAAATTTAAATCTTTTCATGAAACGATGATTGCTTCTTTAATTTCTAAAATTCAAATAAAAAAGTACTTTGTGCAACACAATAAGGGAACTGTTTAACTTTGGAGGAAATTAAAATACAACCAAAGAATGATGACTACATTTTAAGAATGCTGAGTGACGTTAAAGTAAGATAGAAAGAAAAATGGATAAGGTGTTACTGAAAATAATTCTTTTTCCATAGTACGCTGAAATAGGAGTAATTCCTGTTTCTTTGCAAAAAAGAACTTTAAAGCAGTTTCATCTTGGACATGCGGAAATGTCAAAAATCTACCAAAATATTCAAAATTTGGTTAAGTTATTCAGAGGTTGTGCTCTAGCGGCAAAATTATCACCTATAAATTATCAACTTTGGCTTAACTGGTAAACCTTGGTCTAGGTTGCATGTTGATTACGCGGGACCTTTGAATAATTCGTATTAATTGATTGTCGACGACAGTTTTTCAAAGTGGCTTGATATATTTAAGTGTAAAAGACCTTCTTTTTCTGTAAATTTTCTTTATGAACTGTTTTCGAAATTTGGAGTTTCAGACACTATAGTTACTGATAAAAGGCACACAATTTACTCTAAGTGATTTTCAAATTTTTTACTTATGCTATGTAGTTGAACAAATAACACTGCCATACCACGAGAGAGGTCAGGCTGAACAAATGATCAAGTTGGACGTTTTGTTGATACGTTCACGGGCGTTAAAAAAAAATCAAACGAGACGAAGAAAATAATTCTCCAACTGTTTAAGCATTTATAGACGGACTCCTAACCCTAATCGGGGATATCGCTATCAGAACTAATGTTTGCCAGGAGAATTTTAAAAAGTTGTCATAGTATGGAATTAACGGTAACATTTTGCAAAACTGGAGATAGGTTTTCTTCAAAATTAACAAGGCATCTAAAGAAAGTGTCAGGGTGTTGCATATGGTACAAAAGTCGAAATTGGTGACATAAAAGGCATTTAACCAATTAAAACCAAGATATGTCAATGAAATAATACCCCAGCAAAGGCATGTACTGCTAGAATTGATGTAGGATACTTGTCACCTCCAATTATAAATACTTAAGCACGTTGTATCAGTAAAAGAAATCCTCGTTAGAATTGAACTCCAAAAAAATACGTATTCAAAAGAGAATGTGTATCTTAAAAAGGGAGGTCTTGTGTAGAAAGATTGCTGCATTTAAAAAAAAAAAAAAAACTTAAAATGGGATGTTTTTTGTATTTTTAAAAAGTAAAACATAAAATTTCAGTAACTACATTATATTTCTCCAGTCTCCTCTTAATATCAAAACGTTCAAATTTGGATTGGTCTGTCCACAATACGTTTTGCTAAATTATGTTGCACGAGAAGCATTATATTTCTTTTTCATCATTAACCCCTCAGTAGATTTTTGAAATTACCAAAATTGCTGAAGATTTAATTTGGGTCAAGAGAATCGTGAAAACAGAATGGCATTCAATTTTGCAAAAATACCATCTAGTTTACACATAATTGGAAAAAAATCACCTTTCAAGAAGACAAAACAAAACTCTTCTAAATTATTTAAAAAAAAAAAAAAAATTTTTTTTCAATTATGACTTGGCCACCTCAATATCCTGACCTCTCTCTCTCTCGTTGAACTGGATAGAAGAGTTCGGGGGAGTGAGCTTTTTTTTGTGTGTTTGAAGAATACTTGGAAAGGTCAGCCATCTACTTTTTGTGAAAAAATGTTAGAAAGAATGCCAAGAATTTGTAAAGCAGTAATTAAGGCAGGTGTTGGTTTATTGGTGCTTTTGCATGATATTTTTATAGCTAAATGGTTGAGTAAACCAAAAAGTGACTTGACAAAAATGTTCAATACCTGGCCACAGTAGAGGGAACAAAAACTTGGAGGGTTAAGTTACTAAAGGGAATTAACTGAAACTGAGATAGCCAAAGATGGAATTAGAACAAATCTACATCCGTGGACTAAATAAAGTGTTCGGTTTGAAATTACAACTTATATCACATGAAGAAGATACAATGGCCAATAATCTAAAAGTTAATTTGTTTTGTTTTTTTTTTGTTTTTGTTTTTGTTTTGTTTTTTTGTTTTTTTTTTGTTTTTTTTAAAAAAAAACAAAAAAAAAAAACAAAAAAAAAAAAAAAAAGGAAAATAGTTTTAAACATTTAAATAAAGACTTGTTGTGTCGGAAACCTACCACCCCTCTTGAAGATGAACTTATCTGCGTCTGTGAACAAAGACTTTAAATAGTGGCATGTCAGTTGACATGAGGGAGTCCGAGCGACAGACTCTCGGCGACTGTCGAACCCTCTGCATTGGCAGAGGGGAACCCGGACGAGTCTTTGCCGAAGGGCAAGGTTTCGTCCGGGGAGGTTGACAGGGCCTGAACCCGTCTAGGCGGGTTCAAAAAGGCCATATTTTTGGCCGAGCCTACGGGCTCGGGGATACCCACATAAAAACGGCCTTGTGCCACATTCGATCCTCGTGGGTGGATTGATAAATACCGAGACCGAGAAACAGAGAAGTTCTTAGCTGAGCTAGTTATTGACTACTCAGGCGATTTCTGTACCTTTTTACCAGCCTATTAAACCCCTTTTATTGTTACGTGTTATTTGGCGTTTGTCTCTACTAACCCCAAATCAACATCATAACAAGATTTTAAAACAAAAAATAAATGACAAACCATTTCGATTAGCTAATCTGATGGATACTAATAAAAGAGAAATTAAAACACAGGGTATTTTAAAAAGAATCTCAATCTGTCCTAAGCATTTGTTCAAAATATAATAAATTGATAGATTTAGAAACAGAAACAGATTTTGTAAAACTATTTTTTTTTTTTGCTTAAAATGTAAAGAAAATACTCTCGCAGGGCATCTCATCGATTGTCAACACATTCAAAGGTGAAATAATTTTCTTATAAGCCTGACTCCTCCTATAAATGTGTGCGATAAATCGAATAAAATACGGAAGAGCAAACTTAAACAAAAACAAAGTCACCAGTATAGCAAGAAGCAAGTTTCTTCTAACAACATCACGGTAGAGTTACTGAAGGAATTTGTTGATCATCTGTTGTATAAGATGGCTTACAGAGAAAGATCTCTTTTCAGTGCCTTTGGATATTACATGGAAAAACAACAAAAAATGTCTTCGCATGGTCTCTGATATTATTACGCTATTAAACATTGTTTACAACGAAGTATTTGGGTTTAACTGTTTACCGACACCATAGAAGTAAGAAACTAGTCGAACATATTTAATCTTTTGGATATTGTGTATTATATCCTGAATTTGTAATTTCTTAACATCAGTTGCAATGCATGTTAGCCAAAATCAAACTCCGTCATCAGGGTGCTTTGTTCTACATGGACATCAAATCAAAGAAAGTACTGGGAAACTGATCCTAAGCGTTGAAGACAACTAAGACAATAATGAGAGTTTGGGATGGAAAGCTCACGATGCATGCAATTGCCAGTATCATGGTATCTATTCAAATAGGTACAAAAAATCCAGCACCAAATATTCCTCAAATCCAAGGTATGTCTTTTAATATTTAACAGATGTCAAGTGAAAATTTAAAAAACATGCTTCTATGTAGGAAACCCCTAAGAGACCAGAACCTGTCTTGGTACCTTCCCCAACACATATGGATCTTCAAGTTGACGGAAAAGATGAATATAATGAAACATTTACTACAGGGATATAGTCTTTAGCCAGGGATTGAACTCACAAGTCACTTTTGGTTCAATCAACCAACGCTTTTATCCACTGGAGTTGTGGCCACATTAGAGAGAACAAAATCTTCGAAAGTTAAGTTATCAAGGGGATTGAACTAAAACTGAGATATCCAAAGCTATTGCATGTGGAATTAGAATAATCTGTACCCGTGAACTAAAAGAAAAGGGTTCAGTTTGAAATTCCAACGTATATCACCTGAAGAATGCCGGAACTTACAACCACGTCGTGAATGGGACAATAAAGGTAAGGACAACAGTTCGAACAATTTAAATAGTTTAAATAGAAATATAGACAAGAAAAATCGTTGTAATACCTTTCGTCATTCAAACAGGTTTCATCATATTAAAATAATGTTCTAACTGATTAAATTATATATATGCAGGGATTGCGAAAATATAAACAAAAACGTCAATTATAATAATAGATTGAGCGGTTTCCGCTGAAAATATGTCAATTTCTGGCGTGTCAAATATATACAGTATAAAAGAAGATTTAAGAAATTTAAGAATTTTGAAATTATCGATTGTGTGGATAAGATTGACGACTATTTACGACTAATCAGACCAAAGGCTTTGCGCAAGCGTAACGGAGATAGCTTTAGAAAAATCATGTCAGGGAAAAATGGTTTTAGGACTTTGGTTGATTATGGACAGAATAGCTGTCTTTTAAATTTGTAATGCAGCTATAATGTATCTCCCTTCTCGTCCCTACTAGCACGTACTACAACTTTAGCAAGAATTTAGGCACCCCCTCTCCGTCTGTCTGTCTGTCTGTCTGTCTGTCTGTCTGTCTCTCTCTCTCTCTCTCTCTCTCTCTCTCTCTGCGGCCTTTCGTTCAACATCGTTTTTAAGGGCAGTAATAATATTAAAATATGAGTATATTCGAACGATATCTATTTACCGTAGGAGAATCGTCGAGAACTGCTGTCCTGGTAGTTGGTACTTGTTTTTCATTGAGAGAAAGTATCAAAATTATCGTTACATTTCAATGGAAAACAACCAGACTTAGAGATTGAAAAATGTCTACATCTTCGTCTGTATGTCATAAATAGCTAGTACAGTTCAAGTAATTTTACTGAACTTCAGGAAAATCGATTTAAAACATCCGTTTTTCAATTCATATGACCTTTTGCAAGCCGGCCTTCTTCATCTTTTCTTGCTAATAACACAGCCGCTGCGGTGCATCGATACGCGTTGATCAGTGCATAGGTATTTCTGTTATAGAATGTTGGTTTATGAATTTATGATAAATTTGTTTGTGTCGATGAAACATTATTTGACTAGGTGAAAAGTTATGCGTGAGAGTAAGAGTGTCCAGTTGGATATTGTTTGCAAAGTTACTCAGAATATCTATTTAAATAAGTTTTAAGTAGGTTCCCTGCGAGAGCTGTTTTCAAATCAATTTTTATCTTTATTTTTTTCTCTTTAGACATTGTAATGTCTGGGGAGCACCAAAATTATATATCTGGGTCGAAACTTGTTTGCCTGGAGCTAAATGGAAAGAAAGAAGTTGATTCATCCTCTTGTTAAAGGAGCTTATGTAGTGTATCGTTGCATTTATACAACTAGATATAAAAGAATTTTATCCTTCTATAACAAAACCCATACTACATAAGGCCATCTCCTTAGCTCAAGAAGAAATAAAAAATAAACACATACGAAATAAAAATCATTAAACACTCCCGAAAATCACTACTATTCGACAATGAAGACGTATACATAAAGAAAGATGGGACCTTTGACACTATAATGGGAAGCTTTGACGGTACAACGACCTGCAAAATCATAGGTATATATTTGCTACATGAACTAAGTAAAAATATAGAAATGATACAAGAACGGTCTCATAATCTTAACAAACAAAAACACACACAAACTAGAAAAACAAGCATAAAGATTTTTAAAAATATGGGATTCGATATAGACATAAAAACTAACTTAAACGAAGTAGATTTTCTAGGTATCATCTTACCTAAGAAAAGGTACATATAAACCATACAGAAATCCCAATGATAAACCACTGTATATATACACATCTTCCAAGCGCCAACCATGTATAATCAAGCAGATATCACAATCAGTTAACCGCAGAATTTCCGACAGTCATTCCAATATATTCAACGAAGCTAAGAAAGACTATGAAACAGCCCTAAAAGTCGCATACTCACCACACATCACAAAAATGTCAACATGAAATGATTCAACCCATTGCACAACAAAAACGTAAAAACAAACGTAAGAAAAATATTCATTAAACTCATACACAAACACTTTTCCGCATTAAGCACTCTCCACAAGATATTTAACAAAAACATAATAAAAATCAACTACAGTTGCACCGAGAACATGCCACAAATAATAAAAAAAGCACTACAGGAAAATATCAACAAATCACCTGTACAAATTAAACATGTAACTGCAGAATGAAGAACCAATGTCCCTTAAACGGCAGTTGCTTACAAAACAATCTAATATACCAAGCCACTGTTAAATCAGAAAAACGAAGAAAAATATATATATATAGTAGTAACTGAAAGACGCTGGAAACAAAGAAACTACGCACAGCAAACATCATTTACAAATAGTAAATACGCGGACAGCACAATGCTTTCTAACTTTACTACTTTACTTAAAAATCGAAAACTGAAAATGAACAAGAATAAATGAAAATAAATAAATAAAATAAAATAAATAAATAAAAACAAGTAAAATAAATTAATCCAAGTAAATAAACTAAATAAATAAACATATTAAGAAGCCACGAAGACCAAAATAACCGTTAGAATAATACAATAGAATCGCCACAATGTAACACTGACTTGTATATATAAAAGCTTGATCAAAAAACCCAACGCACATGACCTGACGATTGCGTTTAACATGAGACATGAATATTATATATATATATATATATATATATATATATAATTTAATTATTATTTATTATTTTATTTTAATTTGATATATTATTTATGTATGTATTTATAATTTAATAATAGTTTTCAGATAACCATTTTCGTTTTATTTTAAACAAATCATGTTCATTTTGTAGGGAATATTTCCTTTAAGAAAGGAGATATTTGGAAAAGTTCAGGGTGTAAGTTAACATTTTGGCAAGAATCAATAGTTGACTTTTAAGAAGTTTCCCTGTAAGTAAGTTAATTTCTCTTTTAATAATTCTCTTGCGATCTATATTGTAGTTCAATTTATTCATGTAAATAAATAATGTATTTAATAAATTATGTGCGAGATCATTTTGTGTTCATAAATACATTTTTATACTTATAATTTCTTCAAGCTTATCCAATACACTGTAAAGAACAATTGTGACAGTTAATTTTATGTGCACCTGCTTCAGTTGTACTGAAAGTTTTAATTCTGATCATATCCATAATAGTTTTGGTTGTGGTTGTAATTATTTTGATATTATTAAGATTGAATCAATTGTTTTGAATAGTAGATGTTAAGAAGTTTGGAGGTATTATTATATGCCTATTTTTATCTAGTTTCTTGTTATTGTTCTTATCGTTGTCTTATTAATGCCATTATATTTTTTAGTGTTGTAGATTTTGCATGCCTTTCTCATAGCATTGTGTAAGAAATAGTAAGGAGATTGGAGTTTTTAAGGTGTTTTCTATCTATATTTATTCTTCAGATAAATATTAAGGGCTGCAGATTCTTAGTGCGCTTAAATAAAAATCATATAATTATTCCAGATTTTATTCCGCTTTAGTGGTGAGAATAATGGTTTATGAGGTCGTTCTTTTTGGTAGATTTTCTATAAACATTTAATTGAAGGTCATTATTGGTTCTAGGAAAGAAAGCATGATGTATACCTTAACTAAGAAGGATTCCAGATAGAACATTCCCCACTTTCTCTGAAAATTCAGCTCCTTTAATACAGAACATTGTTTTATTCAAAAAGGTAACACATTTTCGCACACATAAAGGATATATTAAGTCAAAAAAATCAACAATGTAATCCTAGAACAACTCTACCAATGTAATAGTTATTGTCAAATGTATTTCACGCTCAGACTTATTTTAAAATAATTGCTTTAATTCTGTGCAATTGTATTGAACTCTACATTGAAATCAACGGTATTGCTAGTTTATTGTTTTTCCTTGTTTTTCTCCGATATATTTTTATTAATTTAAAATTTGAGAAACTTCTTTCACGTCTGGCAGCCGAAACAGTGATAGTGAAAAAGATTTAAAATAAAAGTCCCAATCTAATAAGATTATTTAAAAACATGATTCTAGTTTTTAGGTTAATGTTTTGGTTTTATCACAGCTTGTGGTTCTGAACAAAACTATCCTAGCACAGCCTATTCTATGTTCAATTTCCTTATGCTTATACTGGATATGTTGTCGATGATCCACACATGGACGTATTTTAAGTGTTTAGAATGTACTAATGCCACATCTTGAATATGTGTCATCACTGTTTTCATTCCAATTTCAAATCATAGTTTCTGTTTTGGAAAGATATATCTTGAGTCCCACTTCTTGCAAGACTTAATAGAGGAAGCCTATAGCCTCCATAATTCTCTGTATATTAGCTTCAGTGGAGAAGCTATAAATAGATTCCTTTGGTATAGGAAGAGATTAAATAAATTGGGGCTTTCCTTTCCTCCTTGTCGTGCTCCAGTTGAGGTTTCGAATGTTTTAATATGGGAGTCCTCACCAAACATGTACGACTTTGTAAACCGATATAGTTCTACTATCAGATCTGGACATTCAGTAGATTGGAAGGCTTGCAATGCAATTTCTAATGTATGTGAAGTTTCTATTGATATGGTCATATTCTGCTTCGAGTTCAACATAAAAGATATGCAATTTTACTGGATAGGTAAGCTATTTCTTGAAGTTGTTTGATGATATAGAGTGAAAGCTGAATTGGGTCGTAATGGTTTTCATAGAATGTTGAGTCGAGTTAATACGATGTTCATTCGTATCTTTACCATAATGGATCCAACTGATATGCCTCTTTATGTGTTAGGGTCTCAGATGTTATCTTTTTGTTTCCATAATTGCATTAATGCGTGATACACTCCACTTTATGGGAATATGCTTCTGATTCTACATTTCCTTCATGAAATAAAGAATGTTTTAAATTCGGAGAGAGAGAGTAAGTTATTTTCAAATGTTCACCCGCAATCTCAATGCTTCATTATTCTTTATATTTTTGATAGTTTTCTTTACGTCCTCATCATTAGGTTTGTTATTACTTATCTTTGGAGGCAGACATTGTAATGTTCGGTTCTGCAATGGTGCGTTCTAATACCGTGGATATCTTTAGCTTTTGTAGTTAGGGTTGAAATATGACACGAAGTGATTTTCCAGACCAGTACATCTCTTCTGTTTTGGTTTCGATTGTAGAATCTATCATTGTATAATGATTTTTCGCTTTTCTTCACATTTCAACACAATGTCTACACTGATTGACTTCATTAATTTGTTTTCAGATTTTTTATTTCTTAGAGCGTTAAATCGTTCTTCGTATTTTCTTTATGAATTCTTTTGTATCCCCTCTTCTATTTTCCCCTTTTCTTGATTTGTTTCAAATCAGTATTGTCGTTCGATAGGAGGATCTTTTTCACTGCTGATATTTTTGGAAGTCTCTCACATGTTAATCTAAGGACGATACGACGACATTGTTTGATTCTTTTATGTTTTCATGGTCAAGATTTAGGTACTACAATTTGGACTCTATGACAGTATTCTAATTTTACATTTTCATTTTTAGTGCTTGGATAACTAGGTGCTGTTCGTGGTTTATGTGAGCAGAAGTGAGCTATTTCTTTGGCTGATGTTGTAAGTGTTGAAAGTAAGAGTTTAAAACTCTGATTCTGTGATAAAACACCTAAGTCCGATTTTTTTTTTAATCATTTCACCCCTAGCAAGGTGGGAGTGCCACTAGTACGGAAGAGTTTACAGAGAGTGAGAGCAAGAGTAAAGAGGGGTGTTAGAGGAAATGATATAGAGAAGGATGGGAATCAGGATCAAGGCATCAGAAAATCTCGATTGACATTACATTTGAATATTTGAAGATTATAGCTATCAAGGAAGCAAATAGAAATAAGGAAGTTCCACTGGCAGGAAGTGCGAGAGAAGAAGCTGTTGGAATAGAAGAGGCGGTTACATTTAACTGTTTCGACAGTGAAAGGGTGGGACCGAGATGACAACCTAGTAGCACACTTAAATTCATGCAGTTGAGGTACCAGTGAAATTAGATCGTCAGAGCAGTTGCCATGAAAATATTTCTAAAAAAGACAGAGGGAAACCACATCACGTCTGTGAGAAAGTGGCTATAGACAAAATGCCAGATCAGGACCTGTTGCATGGCATATCCATCTCTAGATTTTGTCGATGAACAGCGGGGGCACCAGAACATATACGGCAATAGTATTCAATACAATACAATAGCAGTGAAAAGGGAACATTACATGTTACCAAATTTAGATACTATTTTGCCTAAACTAAATGGAGCTAATCGATATGAGGTCACAAGAGGCCCATTAATATTTTTGAATTAATGACACGAACTCTGACATATTTAAGATTAATACAAAGTTTATTTATAATATAGACCTGAGTGGCCGTGGGATAGATGGTTTGGTAATTAAATGGTGGTTGGACTGGTCATGTCGAAAGTGTAAAAATGGCCAGGAAGTGTATTACGACTAGGGTCACAACACAAAAAGAATTAGATCAATTCTAAAACTAAATGAAATTAAATTACACGGTAAGGAGGGAACACGATGAAAAGGTCAAGGTCGAAGCGTCCTATTCATTTCTGCCAACGGCGGCCACAACAGATGCTACCAGCAGATTCTACCAAATTCCGTTAAGTATAAAGAAAGCTATGTACTCACGACATTTGGGAGATATTGCTTGAAACGTTTAACTTTTGGTATAACATCAGCTTCAGAAATATTTCAAAGAAGGATGTCAGAATTAATGAAAAATATTCAAGGAGTCGAAACAATTATCGACGATGTCCTAAATCTATGGTAAAACTATAGAAGAACACAATGAAAGACTAAAAAACTGTTCTTATAACATTACAAAAGCCGGTCTCAAGCTTAATGAAGAAAAGTATGAATTCAAAAAGACATGACTAGAATATTTTGGGCATATAATATTTGGAGACGGAATCCAGACCAGCAAAGAAAGACTAAATTTTTTTTCAGAAGTTGCCTGCACCTACAAATTCAAGTGAACTACGTCGTATAATCATCATGGTCAAATACTGATATGTCCCGGAAAGGGATATATTTGTTCGAAGTAGCAAAGTCGTTTTGACTACTGTAACCGGGTAGGACAATCTAGCGGGCAACCGTAATGGACTGGTCCTCGTCGTAGTGGTAGGCACTATGCGTAGTCAATAGGCGTCCTTCACCTCCACATCAGTCTGTATTTATGGCTGACACCAGCCAATCATATTACTGTGAGGGGGAACCCAGGTGTATGCATATTCATTACATCACCTCCCAATGAGCTAAATTTTCCCGTGAAATTTAGCTTCAATATTTTCTCTTTTTAGGGTCTGGACTTAATCGATTGTTTTTTTTTTTCCTAAGTCTTTTTTGCCTCAATCCTCCTTTCAGTGGTGGCGTTTGACACACTGGCACCTATGGCCATGAGGTCGGGGATACCTCCACTGGCGGATTTGACTTACTGGAACGGGAATCTCAAATGCATCATACAGGACTTCCATTGAAATCTCTTCGGTATTTTCCGTGACCTCTGTAGTGTGTCTGGGTCTCAATTGATTCCAATGTCTTTTGCACCGAAATTTTTCCCCTTTTATGTTATATATGTCCTGACCAATTCTTTTGGTTATCATTCCTTCTTCCCAATACATTTTTCCAGCCCTAAAGTTCTTGATGAAAACGTTGTCACAAGGCTTATACACTTTTGTCATCTGGTTTTCTTTTTTAGCAGTTTTCTTTGCCGGACTAGGCAACAGACTGTCGAACACAGAGCGTATTTTTCTCGCAAACATTAACTCTGCTGACGTGGTATTCGGGTTTGACGTGATTGTGCCAAAAATTTCTGAATACTTCTTTCATTCGTGTCCACGCCTTGGTTTTTCTTCAACGCTCGTTTAAAGTTGTCCATGATTTTTTTCGCCTGTCTATTCGATCTTGGATGATATACTGGCGTTGTCACGTGATCAATGGACAATGATGTACAGAATTCCTAGAATTCTCTTCCCGTAAACTGCGTTCCTTTGTCGCTGATTAAAGTTTTTAGGGAGCGACTAAAAATTTCATTAAGTGCGTTTATTGTATTTGTTGCAGTCGGATGTCTGCACTTAAGAATTTCTGGCCACTTAGTGAAACTGTCCACAATGATTAGGTAATAAGATCCATTTATAGGCACTGCATAGTCAATATGCAATTGAGTCCATGGGACATCTGTCTTTGGCCATGGTTGAATTTTTACCGGTGGATCCCTTGCTGCCAGTTGACATCCTCTGCACTGTTTCACCAAATTTTCTATGTCTTGGTCCATCCTCGGCCAATAAGTATAGCATCTCATTAGAGATTTCATTCTCGAAATCCCTGGATAGCCAGTGTGAAATTCTTTCAGAATTTTCTTTTGCAGAGTAACCGGCTTTAGAACTCTATCTGCGTATACTAATACCTGTTCGCAGATTGAAAAATATGACACACTAATTCCTTTTTTAGTTGTTTCGTTCAACCAGACTTGCTTTTTCATTTTTTTTAATGAAATCATCGTTCACCGCTGCTTTTTTCACGTCTTCTAGCGTAACCGGTAGTTCTCTAATAGTGTTGCATAACAGACCCAAGAATTCTCTTTCGTCTCTTAGTGCCGCTATTACTTCCGGTGGTTCCGTATATCTAGGTATCAATCTTGATAACCCATCTGCTTAAAATTAGAATATGTGCCTTCTTTGAAGGCACATATTCTAATTTTAAATTATAATTCAATAGAATTACACCCCAACGCTCTAGTCGATTTGCTGTGTGAGTTGGTATACCTTTTTTTTTTAACCAAATATTGTTAACAGCGGTTTGTGGTCTCTTTGCAAAATAAATTCTCTTCCCTGTAGAAACCTGTGAAATTTTTTACAGCGTAGTTTATTGCTAAACTCTCTTTTTCGATTTGAGTGTAACTTCGTTCCGCGGGCAATAACGTTCTCGATGCATGTGCTATTGGCTTCGTGGATCCGTTCCTCGAATTTATGAAGCAATACCGCACCTAGTCCCCCATTACTGGCATCTGCTGCTACAATGATTTTCCTCTTCGAGTAGAAATGCGCTAACGATATGTCTGCTAATAGACAGCTTTTCATTTTTTTAAAAGCCTGTTCGCATTCTTTCGGCCATATCCACTTTGCGCCCTTTTTCACCAAATTATTTAAAGGAGCTCTCATATATATTTTTGGGATATAAATGCTATGGTAAATTACTAATCCTAAGAAGGCCTGGAGTTTAGCCACATTATCTGGTGCTGGCATATTTTTTATATTGTCAGCCCTTTCTGTATCCGGTTTTCTTCCTTTACTGTCAATGATCTGCCCTAAATATTTTATCTTCTTTAAGAAGAACTCTCATTTTTCAGCACTCAGCTTGAACCCGTATTACTCAATTCTCTGAAATACCGCGCTAATATGCATTTTGTGTTAGGCCTTGTTTTCACTTTTAATCAAAATATCATCTAAATACGCGATTGCATACTCCATACCAGCCAAGATCGTGTCCATTATTTGCTGGAATAGGCTTGGAGATATCTTCAATCCAAAAGGAAGACGATTTAGTTTAAAAATCCCTTTATGCGTGTTTATTGTCAGGTACTTCGAACATTCTTCACTGACTTTAACCTGAAGGTTAACCTCCGACAAGTTCAACTTTGATAACACTCTACCTCCGTTTAATTTAGTGAATATATCCTCTGGAGACGGTAGAGGGTACGCATGGTCTTTCACACAATCATTTAAGTCTGTTGAAAAGTCAGCACAAACTCTGATTTTTCGGTTTTTCTTTTTTACATATACGGTTGGAGACGCCCAATCCGAGTAATCGACTTTTGAAATTACGCCAATTTTTTCCAACCTTTCTAATTCCTCATTTATTGTGTCTAGTGCCGAAAACAGTACTTTCTCTTTGATTGGTTTAACATTTTCTTTCAATTCGAAGTTGACTTCTGTTTTTGTGCACAGACCTAGTCCTTCTGAAAAGTTGCGAGGGAATTTGCATTTCAAATCCGTAATAAATCTTTCTGTTTGCTTCGTCTTATAGTTCTCTATGACGTTACTGAACCAGGGAGCACATACACGTTCGATTTGTGAATTTTCCCCATGAACGAAACGTTACATTTTAATTCACCTCTAAACTTAAGTCTTTTTCCTGACACTCCCCTGGCAATTTTGTCTGTGTTAGTCAACGGTGGGCAACCGATTTTTTTCCATGTTTGCTTGTTTATTACCGAGATATCACTTCCTGAATTGAGTAATAATTTTACGGTCTGCCCATTTATTTTTACATTGAGGTATTTTCTTCTTTGACTCTCCTCAATTTCGTTTTTAGACAAAACTACGTTCACCTTTGTTTGCGACTTTACTTTTACTTTTCTGTGTTTTTCCCGACAATGGGAACTTTTATGGCCTACACGCTCACAGTTATAACATATTTTATCCCTAAAGAAACAATCCTTCTTTATATGCTGTCCTCCACATGAATTGAATATCATTTTTCTTTCTTTATTTTGTATCCATTTCTGTTGTCTTACAGTTTGTACTCGCGAAATGCTCTTCTCCTCAATCCGAGTATTATCTTTTTTTATGTTTATAAGTCGCTGACATTCTTCCGTTATTTTTTGTAGCGTAATCTTCGGATCCTGTTCCATGATAGTGAGGATTCTTGATCTAATTTCTTTGTCCTTCGGTGTCGTGAGACCCTGCACAAAAATTAGACACTTGAACATGTCGCTTGACAATTCCTTTAATTTAAATGCCTCACACTGTGCGTTATCCATACCTGCATACGTGACAAAATCATCATCCTCTTGTTTGACGATATTTAGACACTTGTATCATGTATGAAACAGACTATCTCTTTCATCGAAAATTTTCAACAAAATTTCTACTGTTTCGCTGATTGTAATTTCTTCTGGCTTCTTTGGGAGGATTAAATTCACGTATTTTGTATTTTCTTCTGTTCCCAACTTCTGCAACAATAGAGTGATTTTTTTCTCATCAGACCATTGTTCGCATCTTTTCGTAAATATTGTTTCAAACCTACGAAAATAAGTCGGAAACGTTGAACCACTGTTAGGGTCGTATTTAAATTTAGAGAGTGAATTTGAAATTCCTTCAGCAGAAAAAAATCTAGAACCCGGTTCTTTTGTTGTCCTAGATAATACGTCGTCCCAAAGTGATTTATTGTCTTTTGCCTGATTTTTGAATAACTTTTCAAACCTCTCTTGTTGCTGAATAAATTGTTGTTATTGTTGTTGTTGGAATAGTTGCTGTAAAGTGACTTGAAGAACCTTAGTTAATTCCGCAATTTGTTCCATTCTGCCAACATATCCACAAGAAAAGATTTTGCTCCAATCTATGTAGACAATAGACTTATCCAAGTCCAAACCAGAGGAGGGGGGCAATTTCTTACTTTCTGTAAGCGTTGCACCAGTTTTTCCTTTTCTAACATTCCTCATTAAAACAAAAACGAGGGAAAAATTACTTTCTGTAAGTGTCGAACAAGTCTTTCTAACGTTCTTCGTTAGTAAGTGTTGTCAACTGTATTTTTTTTTCTTTTGTTTTAACTTGTGAGGTCGTTTCGAATCTCGTCGCCAACTGATATGTCCTGGAAAGGGATATATTTGTTGAAGTAGCAAAGTCGTTTTGACTACTGTAACCGGGTAGGACAATCTAGCAGGTAACCGTAATAGATGAGTCCTCGTCGTAGTGGTAGGCAATGGGCGTAGGCACTATGCGTAGTCAATAGGCGTCGTCAATAGGCGTTCTGCACCTCCACATCAGTCTGTATTTATGGCTGACATCCGCCAATCATATTACTGTGAGGGGGAACCCAGGTGTATACATATTCATTACATCAGATACTTAAGCAAATTCATACGGTATTGTCTGAAACAATACAACTAATGATGGAATTATTGAAAAAGGACACTGTATTTATGTCGGATTACGCACAAGAGAATTATTTTAAAAGCACAAATTCTATCATACTATGATCCAACCAGACCTACAGTAGTTAGTGCTGACGCTAGAAGTTATCGTCTCGGAACAGCTCTATTTGAAGAAATATATAGTAATTTAAAAATAATAGCATTTGCCTCACGCTGAATCAGGAAGAGAGATATACTGAAAAAAAACAAAAAAAACAATGGAAAAGAATGTTTGATTTCTCAATGTGAACGAGTTATCGCCCTTGGACTGTAACCAAAACAAAATTTGATTTGTAATTATTTATTTTGTAATTTAGAAAAATTAGAAATAAATTAATAAAGAAAAAAAATTACCTTAGGAAGTGGGGTGATTATAGCAACATCAATAATGTTGATTATGATTATGATATGTAAGCACTTTCGGTTCCATTAACAAATGCTGGGACTAAAACGAATCGAGCAGCAGTTTGAATAAAAACTTTACCACGTCTCGTGTCGTCTTTGTGTTGATTCAGCTTTTCAGCGGCCAGTCAAGCTGAATCAACACAAATAATCTATCTTTCCATTCTAAGCCCAGTTGAACAGCCTTCTTCTCAATAATGGGCCATCTGTGCTGGTTTGGTGAGTAAATCAGAACTTCCTCGACCGCATTTTCTAATGAGTCATCCTGTCCGGGACAGGACTATGTAGGGCATGTCCCAATGCAGGTGTCACTTGCATCGGCTTGCTTAGGTTTAGGTAGGCCAACAGAGGTACTACGGTTAATTGCTCTTTTAGTTCATCAAAGGAACGTTGGCACGTTGTGTTCCATTTAAATCGAACATATTTCTTTGTTAGATTTATTAGGGACGTGGCTATTCTCGAGAATCCAGTAATCAATCTCATATCGTATCTATTGGCTCCAATGAATACCTCTAACTTCTTTCATTGAACACGGTTCCGAAATGGATTTTGTCGCTTCTACCTTGTCTATGTTGGGTTTTAATCCATTCTTATTGACAAAATCCAAATAATTAGTTTCGTTAAGAAACTGGTACTTTGGCCATATCAACTTTAGTCCATGCTTTTTCAAGTAATAAAATAAAAATCTGCTGATGTTGAAGATGCTCTCTTGAGCCCTTGGAAAATACTTGTATGTCATTAATATAAGATATCTCAAATTCTTCCAGCCCTCTCAAATATTGACACGATTGGTGTTAATTGTTGGAACATACTCGGAGCCCCAGCCAAACCAAATGGCAGGACCCTAAATTTATAAAGGCCTACATGACAAGCAAATGCGGTTCTTTCTCTATCTACCTCGTCCACCGCCAATAACCGCGTTGTCTACTTGCCAATAACCACTACCTGCTAATAACCTGCTTAATAAAGCGTAGTGAAAGGTGGCTTTTCTAAGAAATGCCAAATTGTCGTCAGTGAGTAGCAACGGGTTAGCTAAAGGCTCGGTGATTTTGTTTAAAGTTCGGAAGTCGACACAAAATCAATGATCTCCGTCCTTCTTATCTACCACTACTGTGAGGAAAACTCCACTGAGATTGTGATCTATCCACAATCTTTGCTTCCAGCATTTCAAGCGCTAGTTACACTAACACTCTCTTATATATGGGCATCCTATCGGGTCTCAGTTTCACATGTGGATGATCGCCTGTGTTTATTTTAACTTTAACTGTCTGGGTTCTCTTCAACTCCTTATCTGAATTTGTTAAGACATCACTATTTCTCCTAAGTTGCTGGGATATTCCTTCTCGATAATCTTCTGATGCTTCGATCTCTCTACCATCAATCTTCGTAATACTCTTCCCCTATTCGTTATCATTCAATTCACATTTGACTTGACTCCCAATATTTATCACTACTGTTTTAGCCAACTCTGTTTACGAATTCTTACTGTTTTGGGTAAAAAAATTAGCTATCGTTACAGGCAGGCAGCCTTCCTTATAATCGGCTACCGCCGTGTTTAGCATAGCGATCTCCTCTCCCTCCTATATTGATCAAAGCTTTCATTAACCTTAATGTCACATATCATTGCCCCTTCAGATATCACTTCATACATTCTAGCTATTTGCAATCTATCCTTTATTTACTATTACACTTGGTTTTCTTTGTCGCGATTCTTAATTTTATTCCGACAATTTATTTTAATGTTCCCCTTTTTCCATAATTATAGCAGAGTGTCTCCCTGCATTCTCTCATCACGTATCCCTCTCTATCACAACTCCAGAAATTCCGTATTAACATGTCCCTTTCTCCCATATTTGTAACACTATCTCCCTACATGTTCTCATCATTTGATCATCCTTTCTACAGGTCGAACATTTCACTTTTGTTTAGTCATCACCTCTCTCACCTGAGCTACCCTCTCTTCTTTCATATTCACTGAAGCGGCCTTTGGTAGTTTAAATTCTTCTTGGGTGAACCCTTAGTTTTTGTCCTTAAAGTCGGGGGATTCCTTTTGGGGGATAGGGGTAACATTCTCTCATCCCAACTTCTACTTATATACATGCACTGTTTGCTTCCATGTCCCAATCTCACGCACTTACTATTTACCCCAGTCCGTTGCCTCCGGGGGCAACCCTCGATTAGTGAGTGTCTTTAATTCTATGTCCATCTCTATGTATTGTATGTAAATACAAAACACACCAATCCGTAACACCTGGGGTAGAGATGTACCTTCCATCCCACGAATCCAAATCTCCCTATTGGGAGGCCTTTCTTTCTCAATTCTCATGTTCCTGAGGATACTTTAATTTGATATGCCCCCTCTTTTCCCACCCGTAGCAATTCGGAGGGTTCTTCCCTTCTTAACTCGCCCTTCGTCCCAGTCAAACCAATATGCTCTCGCTCGCACTCGCCTCCTCACATGCCTCTTTCAAAACACTGGCTGCTTCCTAGCCACATCTTCCCTTAACCTGTAGAGAGAGGCGATAAAATAATCTCCCAGCTGGAACTGGAAGGTCGGATCGGAATTACCATCTGGATCTGGGGAGGCTACACCCGCTAATGTTTCGATCCTTGACAACAATCCTCTCATAGTCTCTCCCTGTTAACACTCGCATTGCTTCCGTGGGGCTGACTAGGCCACCAAATCTGCTACTAAGTGCAGATTCGGTTAATTTGCCCCCACCTTTCTTTTTCCACAGGGATATCACAAAATCGGAGGTTTTGCCCTCGATATAGTCAAACGCCAGGGCCACCAATTCCGCATAGGTCATCTCATATATTATGGCCCGTGCTTAAACTTATCAGCCCTAACATCAAAATGCGATAGCTACGAACCTATGATAATCAGGTTCGCTATTAACTTATTGGCGCGGTCGCCAGGCCCGCATATCATATATATATATATATATATATATATATATATATATATATATATATATCTTTTTTCGGCAGATTTTTTTGTCTTCACGAATTTAACTGACCAAAACAAATCAGTCAAGAAAATCACAATCAATCCAATGAGAAACAGCGATACACGCCGAACAAAGAAAAGGAGCAGAGGAAAATTAATTCGTGACTGCGCTCTCTGTTGTTGTTTTGCTAATCTTATTTGTGGTTGTTTTCTCTGTTGTTGTTTTTGATAGAACTTAATCAAATTCTCTTAGTCGGCCTCCTGTCTTGAGTTCTGTTGTTCTGGATGGGTCATCCGACTTTCTTTACCATGCTCGATTGAGGCCAGTTTGTCGTCTCGATAGGGTTGATTTCGGGTTACCCAAAATCTTACGAAGCAAAGTCTAGTGTGGACCCAATGTACGTTGTGTACCGCAGACAAGATTGCATAAATACTATTTACGGCCATGGTAATTTGTTTATTTGCGTCCTGTAATTACGTCAGGTACGAGGGCTGGAATAATAACGCTTTCAATAAAATGATAAACATTATTGATAAATCTAACAACGGATTTATTGAATAAACTAAAGAAAAACACGTGAATAAAATATCTCTATCATTTATTGAAAGTTTATGATCTGCCCCTGCTCGATGCTGATTTGAGTAATCTAGCAGTAATTGCTGCAATATAATAGCAAGGCTGCCTGTCATGCGTGTGTCTGTGTGTTTGCTCTGACCACCGACAATGCAGGTGTGTTCTTATCAGGCTGCCACTATCCATGCAACCAGACTCTGAAGACTTTCCTTGTTGGGCCTGATTCTTCGTGTCTCTCTGGGGGCTTGTGGGCCTTCGTTTATGTAGATGACACTACTCCTAAAATTTGACATTGATATTCCTCCACCTCCAACCGACATAATTTTAGGGAATCTGTTAATAAACACAAGAATTTTCTGTCCTCTCTTTTTGTAAGAATGATAGTGCTTTGTTCGGACAGTATAAAACCCCAAGTTTGGGATTTAGGCATAACTCAAAATGGTATTCTTTTGTTTAAGAGAAGATGGGTCATTTTTTTCCATAAGAATATGCTCGTTTTGGACGGATAGTATCCGAATTTAATTTCTTAAGATCAAAACATTCGGATAAATTAATCATGTCATCTTCCAATTGGCATGAAGTGCATAGAGTAGGGAAACAAGCTTTGGTTTAACTCTTATTCTTGGCTAGTTAATTTTGGGTTCGATTCTCTTTGAAACCATTCTTAAATTCATTTTATTGTTTAAAACATAATTCTTAACTCACTTCTTTTCCCATTTTTCTCAACTATTTAATCTACTTATCTGAGAATTTTAATAATTATTATCCATATAGTAGTCCCTTTAAATCACCATCCATCGCTTTCATTCATTGAACAGGGTCACTGCTTTGTTACACATTAACAACAATATTCGTGACCTACTTGACAGGAAAGCCTTGATAACTGAAATGTTTCTTCTGGAGAGTTTGTCTAGAAACCTCAAGGGCTTCTTCTGAATGAGTTGTCGGTAATGTTAAAAAGTGGAGATAGGTAAAAAGTGTAATAGTCTTCGCGGCGTAAGAAATAAATCAGTCGTAGTGTTGACAATCCGATATTTAACAAAACCACTTATAAAGTTATTTAACCTTTGGGTACCTCGACGTGGTGTAATGGTTAGTAAGTTTGGTTCGCTAAAACAATTACGACTGACTTGTGAGTTCCTTCCACGCCGGCTGCTCTATACTTTCGACCACGTGAAAACATCTAAGCAATGCTTAGAAAACCACCATAGAGCGTTTAACCTCTTTTCGCTCCGATGCGTCAGACTGCTGATGAAAGCCTTCATAAATCAAAAATTATTGGAAAAAATAGTCTCCATAGGTTTGCGCGTGAATTTCTCTGAATGTCTGAGTTTTCAAGAGTGCCTTCATTTTTATCCTCCTATTGCGTAGATTCAGCCTAAAATGCATTTGTGAATAGAAAGGATTTTTGACGCAAATATTTGGCGCTCATACTTTTCCAAGTTGCTAGTGATCCACTTTTATTATAATATAGAACTAGGCGAGCTTTTTATATGTTCAATTTGAAAATTATCCTTCAAATAAAATATTTTAGTTTAGTTTTTCGAACAAAGTTATTAATAAATTATTCTGTTTTATTGGTAAGAATAAAATTTATTCTATTAAATTTTGTATTAAAAGTAAATTTTCAAAGACTGATGTAAAAAAACACCAGCATTTATATATTTTAAACACTTGAATTTTTCCATTAAAGTATAGAATGAAAATTAAGAGGTTAATCTTTGTTGAGAATAAAAATCTGTATATATTTTTCACCATTTTTACAAATAAAACTTTCAAGTATCCTTTTCACGTATGTTCCCAAATTATTGTCAGTTATGTAATTTAATATGAAAATTGGAAAGTAGCAGTAGATGTTTCTGATAACAGATGTCTTTTTTTTAGCCCACGAGAAAAAAATTATTTAAACCGTCTATGGGACACATAGCCATGTGGATTAATGCGTTAGTAAAAACGCAATCAATTTCCTCTCTGGGACTGAAAAGTCACATACACTTGTTTTGTGGAAGAAACAGACAAGCGACATGGATGTGAATAAGTAAAGACTAAAAATGTGTTAAACTGACAAGATATATTCCCTAAGCATGGAGAGCTAAATCAGATCAACCTACCACTGTTGACTAAATCAAATTTTCAGTTTTGACAATGCTGTTACACAATACAAAATACAACAAAAACCTGAAGGCCAGAGCGTACAACGGCGGAAATAATGTGAGTATAACAACAAAGATGTGCATGCTGGTCCGAATATAAAGCAAATACTATTTAATTTCCCCCTCGGAGCATGAGGAATTTTTATACGAATGAAAAGTACATTTTATTTAAAAACAATCGGATACCGTAAAACGGTAAAACGTTTGCTTTTTATTTTGCTTTTATATATTATTTTGTTTATATTTATTCGTTCTGTAACAATAGCCTGTAAAAGCAGTTCATAATTGAACACCGATATTTAGCGGGATCTGAAAGATTAAGTAAATAAAATGATTTTTTGAAACAAAGTAAATAAAACGTTATTTTTAAAATTTCTTGCATATGTCGTTCGAAAATAGCTTGTAAGAAAGAACACAATTTTTATATTTTTTTAACACGAGGTCAAGTTTGTTATGTTTTTTATTTCATTTCTGTATACTTTTTATTTTCAATATCTTTTTATTTTACTCCTAAGATCCATTATTTTAAAATTTGGCTATTCATTTTTCCTAAAGTAAAAAAAAAAAAGCAATATTTTCCTCTTCTGATAACTAGCACCAGTAGTCATAATTCTGCCAAATATTTCCGTTCGTTCGCTTCTCTGCGTTGGAGTTAGTGCCATCACTAATACCACAGGCTCATTACAATAGTTTCATCATCACTCTACCAAGTCACATTCCATTTATCATTTATTGTGGCTAACGTTAAAAAAGGTGATATGTTTAGGTAGGTAAAACTATAGAAAGAACAACAGCAAGGTGCTGTTCTGAACTACCACTTAACTGAAAGAACAGCACAATCCATATTAATTTACTAATAGTCATTAAGTGTATGTAAATTTGCCGGTTCAATTATATACAAGATAGAGAATGCATATTCAATTCACTCATACAAAAACGAACAAACACACACACGTGAAACAATTATTTTACAATATTCTGCACAAGACGTACGATATTCAATATTACGCGTCCAGTATTATTACATGATTCATGATGTTACTACTGTTTGAATTTCTGCTACAAACCGAGCATTCCTAGTCGATTGCAGTTTCATCAATAAGAACTACTACTACTGTAGCTATAACCACTATTCTACTTAGACTACTACAATCAGCGCGCATATAACATTTTACTATCGCTGCGATTACAATAGCGACATTTTTTGTTTGTATCTTAGTTTTGTTTTAACTTTTATTATATCGTTATGCCGTTTGTTCTTAAATTGGTTAATATTGGACTTGGAGTGACCGTTAATATCATAGAACTTAACATTATAATTAATCAATTTTATAAAAATGTCATCAATTTCACGATCTTTGGAGAAAAATGCATACATCATAGCTGCTTGACCTCACTTGACATCTGACGATTATTACCTTCACCTCGTCATACCAAATTTATGATAGCAAACATCCTAAATGCACATATTTCATCACTGTTTATCAAGATATCGTCAGAAGTCATCATTTACGAAGATGTCATCATTTTTAGCAGAATATGAACGATCTAAACGACAACCTTGTGTTGCACGTTAGAACAATGAATTGAAAAGAATCGTTTACCGTTTTAATTTTTTTATTTACACTTTTTAAATACTTTTTCTTTTATTTTATTTGCCCAGTTAAACTTAAAATCTATACTTTTCCGTTTCTCTCATTTCTTCATATTTCTATTTTTTACAACTTTCTCTTTTACTTTTTCATATATGTTGTAATCACTTGTTTTTGTTTCTTGACTCTAAGTATTAGTTTATGTATAATTTCGCCGTTTTTGTGCAATATTATTTACACTTCTAGAATTAAATAAAAATTATAATAAAATATACGCACATAAAACAGATATTATAACCTCATACACGAAACTAACTACACATATTTTAGGGATGTTTCAAGAAATCTTTTGGACAATGTATATATTTGGATATAGTTTCTAAAGAATTATTAAAAACATAGATACTCACACATATTCCTTGAAGCAATAAGTAACTTTACCTTAAAACTGCATATACATGGTACGAACACGCGCGTGCACATACACACACACACACGCGCGAGCGCACACACACACGCACACACACACACATACAGCACAAAATTACCCGTACTGTGAATCAGCATTAACTTTTGAACATATTCTTATAAAAATATTGTCATTTAAGATTTAATATTCATGGATAGAAATTCCATTTTATGCTGAATGTAAAGCAAAATTTACAGTTGCTTTATCGAACATACGTATTGATAAATCTACAAGTATAGCACAGGGCTACAAAACAATAAGCACTGGGTTTCCCTCATTATGCCACTGTTATGGAAGAGTGCGTTTTTCAACAGAGACTCACATATACGATTGTCTGCATGAAACGTAAAGTGCCCATATCCTTCTGCATATGTGTGTAAGTGCATATATGTCAATCAAGCAGAATGTATTATTACTCATACGTTCATGTTTTATTCTTTTGATATGGCTATATATCATCCTTCTGTTTTGTTAAAATTATATTTATAAATTATAAACATAATAAAATGTTATTTGCATCCATCCCTATATATATATATATATATATATATATATATATATATATATATATATATATATATATATATATATATATATATATATATATATATATATATATGATTGAAGATGCCATTAACATACACATAGGTGTGATACTAACTCTTTAGTATTTCTATTTACATATTTCAAACGATGCTTATTTTTTTTAAAAATTAGCTTTATCTTCCGATTGCATACTTAGTTGTAATGTTCGCTAATTCATCCTCTTATGTTTTCATCCATAATATGTTGTCAGATAAATTAAACTTATTTTAAAAATAATTAAAGAATGAGAGTTGTCTGCTTTTATGGTAAAACATCGAAATGCAGGCACATGAATGCATGTGCGCGTGACGGAAAGAGAGAGGAGCTAGGCTTATGTTACATGTATTTCCATGATCAATCCTAGCGACTGTAGCATAAATTTAATAATGGTTGTCAACAGTGGAGCAGATAGATAGATAGATAGATAGATAGATAGATAGATAGATAGATAGATAGATATATAGATAGATAGATAGAGATTGATTGTTGTTGGTATAAGTACTGAATAAATTTTTCATATATTTGAAAATGGAAATTCTCACTAGTTTGTCGAAAGTCGTATGTAGTGCAAACAAGTAGTGGGAATATTCTGGTAATTTGTTTTTTTAAACTCCAAAAATGCTGTTTTTAATTTGCAAAATACATAATTTAGAAAATACAGAAATACATTGCAACATAAGAATGAAAACTGCAACGTATAGGTTGTATAACCGACGACTGAATATTCAAGTTTAAAAAACTAAGATGAAAAATAAAATAGATGTTCGTTCTTTGATGACGCTTAGAAAATCGGAACAGCTCGGAAATAAAGAATAATTATTTCCGCTATTTGAAGAAAATAAATTTAAAAAATTTTTTTTTTTTTTTTTACAAAGACGACATAACATAAAATATCAGTGTATCGATTATTTTATTGATATTTTTTTTTTATTCTCACATGTCTCAATTAAAAAAATCATGGGCGTATATATTTTTATTCATACAAGAAAAGGATACAGCATATTCTCACTGGTCATCTGTAAATATAAAAGTTCCAAAATCGTGCGCACTTTCGACGCATAAAAAAAAACAGTTTTTTTTTTACGCGTCGAAATATACCCACCTTTAGATGTTCCTAATTTTGACATTTTTATAAGATTATATAGAAATATTTAATATGGGTCGTGATAACATCGAAAAATAAAATATTATCTGAAATCTTAAGAAAAGAATTAAAGAAAACTTAAAAATTATTTTTCGTGATGAGTTGCCGATGCCTGATTTTAATAAAATACACACTGTTATTTTGATTCTACAGGAAAAAATAACTCAGATATATATTTGTTTATGAAAAATTGTTATGTATTTTTTTTTTACAGTACAATTTTGAAATTTTCATATCTTTGTTGTTGCTGATAAACTTGATAAAAAATTATGATCTGTTTGAAGAACCAAAAATGTCAAGTTCAAAGCTACTTTTCAGTATATATTATTATAAAGTAAACATTTTTAAAAATAATCTAATTTACTTTTTCATTTTAAAGCTGTTTGATATTCTTATTCTTCGGAAGATCAAAAATGAAAGTCAAATTCTGAACTATGCTCCGCGAAAAAAAGCCAGCAAAAAAAAAAAATAGAAGCTTTGACTAATCTACTCATGCTGATGATATTTTTCTCTTTTTAATAAAGTTTTTGTTGTCATTAATGTATTGTTAGCAATATAGTAGAGATAAAGAAACCACTTGACTTAAGTGGGGCTGATGTCTCCAAATCATGGAACTACGATCCTGTGGCAGGTTTCCAATCAAAGGATTCTCGGATTCCCTTAGCAACAGGTTTTCAATCATAGGTTCACGGATACACAAAGTTGAATTAAATTAGTTTGGTATTTTTATGTGATAAGAATAACGAAAGTGTATGAGAGAGAGAAGAGTGGGAGAGTGGGAGAGTGGGTGGGGGGTAGGTAGACATGATTTTGCATGTATTCCACTCATTCGCGTTTATTAAATAGATCTTTAAAAGAAAAACAGAAAAATTTACTCGTAATTTTTTAAAAAGAATTATCGATTCTCAAAATACGGGGCAAAAACGTATATCGCATAAGTTAATGCGAGAAACATCCCTCAGCATCAATCCTGCATTTTACAGGACGGTTAGTAACCTTACTTGGATGGTATGAAATAAGGCAAGGGGTTGTAACTAAACGGAAAAATATTTCCACAAAGTTTTCTACTAAATTAACCTTGTCACGAAGAAAATAATTTATGAATAAGTCTTAAATTTTCGTTAAAAGCGGATAATTCTTTGATTTTTGGTAATTTATTTCCAATTTGCGGGTGGGGATTTCATATTAAATGTGTATGCTGTTTGTAGGTGTCACAAATGTTTTATGGTGTTAGTAGCGAAAAGGACTCATTTTCATATGAAAATAATTTAAAAAAAGACTTAGTTGGTACAACGAAATATGTTGACATCAGTATTTAATAAAATTATCAAAAAAAATTACAATGAGTAAGAACGAGTTTAATTTTGTTTAATTAAACGAGTTAAAATATTTTCTCTTATTTATTTATATTCGTTTTTTGGTAGTGCAAACGAGGGCACGCAATTGGTGGAAAAATGCATTTTCGTTATATTTTTTTTAAGCAAAAAGTGAGTCATAAAGAGGAACAGATACAATACTACAAATTACAGGCACCAAAATGAAGCAAATATAAAAATTTAAATATCTATGAAATCCTAAGGTGCATGAGAAAATATTATAAAACAGAAAAATTTCGTTAGAAACAAATAAAAACAAATAAGTGGGTACTAAACTTTTACGGAATATCAGTCCTTCTACATGACAGTGAATGTTGGACAATCTCCTCCTTTGAAGCAACCAAAATTTGGTTCTACAGAAGGATGCTGAGAATACCATGGACTGAACATATGAGCAGCGACAAAGTTTTAGAGAAAATGGAAACAAAAAGGAATTTAAAATCAGAAAGAGACAGTTGAGGAAAAAGGGCTTGGAGAATTTGATACTCACGGTACATACTGAAGGCAGGAGGGATAGAGGAAAGCAGCGAGTAACCTATATAACGAGCTTGCGTAAATTGCTGACAGAACAGGAATTGGGAGAGATAGGGAAAAAAACAAATCTTACTAAAAGCTACAAAGGATAACAAGTTTGTGGAGAGCTATAATCGAGCATGCCCTGAAGGGGTACGGTACACAGAAGTAATACTTTTTACAAGATGTAGTTAATTATTTCATATATTTACTATTTTTCTTTGAAACAAATTTCTGGGGCAGATATGGGATTTTATAGATATTTAAAGTGTTTTAACTTCTCTTTTGTTAGCATTCATCAAATTTGAAAATCAAACTGGGAGGAAGTGAGTTTCTTTTTACGTTTTGGTTCTTAAATGTCTAAAACCTGCTATTTTTTAAATAAATTAAAATACATTTTATGGCTTTTTAAAAGAAAATCTGTGGAGGTACCGATACAAATATAATATTCTTATAATATATGTGTATACATGGAATCACATGCGCACTGAGAAAAATAATGTGACGTTTGGAAAATATACTATTTAATGAAAAGTGAAGATATTCATTTTCATGATGTTAGATAGGTAGGACGCATAACGCGTCAACACATTCAATTACGTATGTACATACAGTATGTATTTAAAATCAATATTCCCTTTCATTTATCGATATACGATGCAAACATAGTCACATATGTATATGAATATATTCAACCTAGAGGGCAAATAGATGCTTACGTCCGTATATACAGTAAAAGAAACATAATTACTTCTGAATGTGTCAACATAAATATCTAAAATAATTGTTCGTATATAAACTCAACTATTTATCTGAGACGTTTTCAATAATTAATATTTATTTATTTTTTTGCCAGTACGGTCACAAGTTTATCATCCTTGTGTGCCAGTCAAGGCATAATTAACACTTTTTAAAAAGTTCTTTTCAACGTCACTGTATTTGCATTTTCAACAATCGAAAAGTATTATATAACATAAATATCAAAAACTATCAGTAACAATTTTTCGAATAGCGCAATTGCAATTACTGCTGCAACACCAGTATCTATTATTTGAATAATTGTTTGTAAGTTAAATATTGCATGCCAATAAATCATTCTGTTTCAATCAATTGTAAAAGAATTACTAGAAAAAAAATAGTAAAAAGCAAATTTTAAAAAATAATCACACATACACACACACACACACACACACACACACACACACATATATATATATATATATATATATATATATATATATATATTATTAAAAAAATCTTTGCTTTGTTACTATTTTATACCAGATAAAACTTACGCACTCTTTCTTTTGCGTCCTAGAACAATTAAAATCGTGTGGAAGAAAATTTTCTCGGAATTATAGTATTTGTGTGACGGTTAGTAACAGTCAAAATTTGGTTATTGTCATGACTATCAAACTACATTCACGAAGAAAAATCTCATTAAAGAAACTAATCAGTTTGTATTGTCTTCAGTTAAATGTCATACGAAAATAGTAGCCATACTAAAATTCTTATACTAATCATATCCACAATATCAAAATTTCAAGTCCCACATTTCTGCCAGCACTATCTTATTTTCATATATAGAAATATTATTATATGCAAAAATAAAAATATTAATGGAAGTAATATTTATAAGATTATTAGTTTGGAATGTATTCCTTCCCCTGGTTGCAATTTGTAATCTTTTGGTTCTTAATCAAAATCAGAAATTTTGGTACTTAATCAAAATTAGAAAATTAGACAGCAACATTTATATCTGCTAATTTCTCAACGTTTGAAAACCGCACTATTTCCTAAGAGAGCAACCCTACAACTTCTTTCGTCTTGTACACTCTCCTACCAGCTCTTCAAAAATATCTTTATATATTAGTACTGATGATAACTCTTATATAGAGACAACATTTTAACCAACTTACAACAAATCACTAGTAGGAAATGTTTTTGAGTTTCAACCTAAAGTGTACTTTAAATCTGCTATTTCATTTATTCTCGTTTTCTTTCTAAAACCTTGTCAAACCAAATGATTGCAACAAAACCGTGTAAACTCCTTAATAATATTTTATGCCATTTAGGCAACGCAAATTCATTTAGATGTGGACACTACATTAAAAAAAAAGTTGGACAACGAGAATGGCAAGACCAAGAAAAATTAAGACAAAAGCTTAGATAATAGCAAACAGCAACAAAAGCACTACCAACTGCTACTTGTACTGCAGTTACTACTGTGGCCACCCCCATCGATTTAAATCTTCAACTACGAATTGTTACTGCTTCAGCGAAAGCCCTGTTGCTGTTTGTACGAGGAGTCGGCGTCTTTCTTATCGTTGTCGACGCAGTTAGTTGGCGACAAGCAGCCTGCTCGAAAAGGGGGCTGCCGCTGTCGACCATGCTCATTGCAAACACATTGTCATTGCGAAATTATTTTTGGATTTTGGTGCTTGCTATTACTGTGAATGTGGTCGGTTTGTTGATGGCCTATATCTATGCTGTCTACGACGCGAAAGCATACCATACCAGTGCTCAAGGTGCCTTCTACAACAGCCACCCAGCAGCTGCTGCCGTCTACTCAGCAGACGGATCAGGTACTGCAGGAGGAGGCTCCATTTTAGAAAATTCTGTTTTTGGCGGCTACAATCCAGCTGAGCGTATAGCCCAAGCTGTGAGGTCAGTGATGAATTTACGTTCGACATCAGTAGATGTTTCTTCGTCTGAAGCTCAGGAACTGAACAGTGTCACAAGTGTCGATGGCGACGGGCGGGAGGATATATATGATTTCCATAATGCCACTTACAAGAATACGTATGTGACAATAAACGGGCCTGGTCGGCTAGGGAATAAGATGTTTCAATATGCCGCTTTGCTTGCTGTTGCTCATCACTATGGCTACACGCCATTCGTTCCTTCAAACAACGTTCTCATGGAGGTGTTTAATCTTCGTCATGACCTCCTTGTTGATATCAGTAATGATGACCGATTTGGTGAACGAAACCCTGGAGAATATGACGCATCTCTTTTTGAGAAGCTCAACTCTGATAAGAATTGGACACTTACTGGATATTATCAGTCATGGAAATATTTTACTAATATATCCAAAATAATTAAAAAAGAATTTACATTTAAAAATGAAATCCTAAAAGAGGCCTTTAAAGTGCTCAAGAAATATGGATTAGGAAAAAAGACTCTGATTGGTGTACACATAAGGCGTGGGGATATGTTGGCACAGAAACTGCGTGGTTATAATGTTGCTGATGAGACCTATATTAATAAAGCTCTGGGTTTTTACCGGAAGACAGTAACCAATCCAGTTTTTCTAATCAGCAGTGATGACATGAACTGGGCTCGCAATTCAATTCAAGAGTCCTATGATGTTAACTTTGTTGGTGGAAACAGCCTTGGTGTGGACCTCGCTATTCTGGCCAATTGTCAGCACAGTGTTATTACTTCCGGCTCCTACGGCTGGTGGGCAGCCTGGCTTGCCGGAGGAGACACTATTTACTTTAGCAATTATCCTCGTCGAAATTCTTGGCTTAGTTCAATCTATAACAAAAATGATTACTACCCGGAATGGTGGATAGGAATGGAATGATTAGGTCCCGTTAATTCATTATTATTATTATTATTATTATTATTATTATTATTATTATTATTATTATTCAATTCATACCGCTCTTCTCGTTTCAAAATTTGAAAATGGCAAGAGATTGGTCGAAGCAATAACAACAATTACGTTTATTATTTATTAAAATTATTATTTTATAACAAAAAGAAATTGTTTAAAAATAGGTTCTAATTTTTTAAAGTAACATTAAAAATCCTTTGATTTTAGAATTTAAGGACACTTGTACAAAATAAAACAGGTAAGTCACATTTGTCTTCATTCGTATGCACATGCATTCTATTCAAATGATGTAATTGTAATCAAAATGAGCTCACTAGAACTCTGAGCGGACACTATTTTCAAAATATGCTATCAAACTTATTTTCTTTAATACAGACTAGGAAAACAATAAAAACTTTCTTTCTCCACTTTTGTTCTCATTAAGCAGTTTATCACATGCTCTTTAATCACACTTACCATCTAAAAAAACTGCCTTGAATTTTTCATATATTTGCTCACACAAAGACAAGTCAATCACCAATGTGATGTCATCTTCTCGGAAAATAAACAAAAAGATCTTCATTATTTTTGTGGCCTGTTTTCTTTAATATATACATTTCATGCATAGCTTGAATATCACTTATTTTTGTTTACGTGTCGACTTATTTAGTGTTTGTCTTAGTATTCTTTGAGAATAATAAAAAAAAAATACGCGTATCAGTAAATTATTCATCATTATTTCTCTGAATGCGTGTGTGCGATTATGTGTTTTTGTTCGTATGCATAATGTTTGAAAATGGAATAAAACCAAAAATTCTTAAACATTATCCAGTAATGATTGGTATATATTTTTTATGTTCTGTCAATAAATAAAATAAAAACAATTATATTTCAATTTCATGCACATATACGTGCATGAAATTACTCATGATGCGTCTATCAACTAAATGAATAAGCATTTTTATTTTGTGTGTGTGTGTGTGTGTGTACATAAGTATTTTTAATTCAAAGTGCATTAATTAGATTTTCGCGGTCATCATCATCACTTCTACTACTACTGCTACTACTACTCCTATTATTATAACTCGTGGTGTTACTACGATTATCACTATGGAGGAAAAGTATTATCACATTTTCTCCGATGTTTTTTCTTTTATTCTTGTTAAACGGATATTAAATATCTATAACTTTTCATTAAAAATCCAGAACGTTATTCGAATTTTTTTTAAATTATCTTCTTTTTTAAAATTGATTCCTTTAAATTAGAAATTTGTGAAGCAAACTGCAATTTAAGCAAATAACCGGTAAGAAAAATAAAAATTTTACAAATATTGATTAAAGGTTTAAAAATAAATTCCTTAAGATATGAAATGAAAGTTAATAGGTAAATAAATATTCTGACAGTTAAAAAAACTAAAAGCGTTCGTTATCCAGGCTGAGTAACAACTGAAAATTGGAAATCAATTCATTTTCATTTTAAATATAAATCTGTAATAATTGTGCACCAATATCATTATATCCTGCTTCTAAATGTTATAGCCGATAGAGATATTGTTAAGAAAATAAAGAAAAGTAATAATTATCATGTTTTAATTTTACATATTTTAAAAATATCTGTCAGTTATTTTATTTTTCATTTATTTCTCTGATTGCCTTCAACCACAGTATCATGTGCTCATTCATAAATAAACTTCCGTCTACAGTTACAATTATCTCACATTCATTACGATATGCACATACAGGCATGCAAGAAAACACCTTTCAAAATAATAATGTTAATGTACAATGTTCAAGTTAACATTAATAAGATATCGGTGTCACTTTTGTAGCAGAATAATGGTAGCTACAATATTATAATCATTTAAAAATGATTTGCAATGTGTTTTTCCATTTTTTCATTCTTTTAAATATCGAAACATATCAGAAGTTAAGAAAATGTATTATATGAACAATCAATGAATTCTTTTGAAATGTTGAGGTAACGCACCAAGACAAAAATTACATTTTGCGTCTAATTAGTTATTGTATAATTATTCTCTCAAAATTACTCAATTACTTTTACCTGATAAATACAGCTTTAATACGAGTTAGAGTGTAAACCATTTCTAATGGTCTGGTATTATTGAAATTTGACTGGATTTGAAGGTTATATTCCTATTGAATTTTGGTTATTTTAATGCTAGATATGACTTCTATTTGTCAATAATGAGTGATTTAGAACTCTTAAATATCTTGCTTTTCTCACAAGATTCTGATTTGCATGGTTACAACCCATAGATACATTCATAAGTGTTCATTTCAGTGAGGAAAAGATAATTTATTTCATGCCAGAAACATTTATTTTTAAACATAATCTTTTTTCTATGTATTTTGTATGTAATTAATTCAGTGGTGAATCACATAGATAAAAGCATATACAATGAACATTTTCGATCAAATTCAGCCCTGCGTTAAGTCACTGATGCATCCAAGCATTCTATAATTACTGTTCCTAAAAAATGTCTACTAATGTGTTCTTTATAACCAAAAATATTGTCATCCACATTTCGTAAAAGTTTAATTGTGTCATGTATTACTCTAATCAGAGAATAGCTTTTTGTGGATGGTTATCTTTTAATCCTGTTAATTTCAACTGAAATACATTGCATTTGTTTTAATTAACATATTATTCTTCATGACATTTGAACAATTATAAAATGTATATTTCTATGTTTATTAAATTTATTAATTCATCTTTTAGTGAACAAACATATTTGTTCATAAAAATCTTTAAACGATTACATTGTAAAGATTAAATAAATTTACAAACATATTCGATAGTTATAGAAATGATGCATAATTAGAGATGATATTCTATTTTGATCACATACTGAATACTGAATACTTTAATCAGAGTCATTGTTAATCAGATAAATCAGGATAAATAATGATTCAAATTGATGCTTTCATTTCTAACGTTCAAATATTGAATATTATTATTGGTGGCTTTGGTGCTGTTTGTATTGCTTTCCTAATTTTCCATATATATTACTTTTCATAAGAGATTTCAATATTCTCGCTGTAACCTTAATGTTTTTGTTTTTATTTTGTTTCATTAAATTATCTGTAGGAAACGAATGCTTAAAATTAGTCAACAAATAAATAAATAATGAAAAAATAAAAATGGAAAGTTAAAAAATAAATAATTAATTATGTATATCTTATTGTGTATTGGGAACGGGATCTAAAAAAAAAACTACGATATTATTTTTTTCCTTAAAACCGAAAATTAATTGCAAGAAACCGTCTAAGATGTCATTAGAAATAGACATGATACGAAATACACTTTAAAGGCAATATAACTTCCAATAGGGCTTAACAAATTTGCAATATTGTAATTACAGAAATTTTACTTTAACCGTAATTATATTTCCATAAACACCTGCTACTTTCTAATGGCGACTTCTTACGCAACATGAATTGTAGCCCTTTTTCTAAATAAATATTATTCGATTTTTTATTTGAAAAATTTACCTGGCGTTCCAGCCGCACAATAAAGTTCTTCCTTACTTTTCAAGCTTCTATTTTCAACAATTATACCGATTATTTTTTCCAATTAGTCATATTGTTAAAACTACTAGTGTACACCCTGTTATAACATGAAAGAGCATTTGTTATATGGTTCAGTGCGCGAATCTCATACTAAAAAGTTAAACAAGTCTTGGCAATTGTTATATTCAGAAAATGTGTCGACAGATATAAGATCTCACTCTATTTGATAGGTCGTGTTTGCATTCGTACAGAGTAAAAGATTTTCATAAAGGATCTACTTTGTATGTTAACTGAAAAATGAAAAAGTATGAAAAGAAAATGACACAAAATCAGAAAAAGCAAATGAAATATTAGGAGTGATCTTGATTAAAACAGTTTCACAAAGGTTGAACAAGAGTGGTAAAATATAAACATAGGGAACCTTAACGTAGGCCCTAGGGTAATATGTGTCCAATGCTCTCGTGTATTTAATTCGAGTGTCACAGTGCCTTCTGTACACTAAGAATACATATAAACACGTTATTTACATAAATAATTAATCTGAATGTACAATGAAAAAGAAAAATATGGGATCAAAAATATTGAACATGAATAAATAAAAATGAATGAATTTGACTTAACCCCCTTATGGTGATGACTTATAAATAAAGACATTAGAAGTCAAATTTAATTTATCTATTTCTAATAGACATATATTTTCATTTGAATTTAGCTATATTTATTTCCTGAATCATTCCAAAGGGGTAAAAAAAAACACGCAAAATCAATCAATCAATCATTAATCATAATGTACTTTATTTACAAAATCAAATTAGATAAAATTTACTTTAAAAAAATTTAACTTGCCGACTGACAAAATTCAAACATAAAAAAGCAATAGACACCTCAATAAAATATTAAACTTTTGAAATGCTATTTTACAAAAATTTAAAGCTTTAGAAACACCGAGAAATTATTTTAAATGAAAGGCATGATCATTAGTTTAAAAATAGGTTCTGCTTGTGTACTTATGTGTATGCATGCATATGTGAAGACATATATCATGTAATGTTTAAGTAAAAATCACATGATTTTAAAGTTGATAATTAATTTCGTTGTTCGCATTTCTAACGATGTTGCTTTGTACTTATTTATTCATATTCCCGCTTTTCGAACCTTATTAGATTTAACTTTAGGGTGGCGATAAGAAGTTACAAAATCGAATATTCTCATATACGTATTGCCGTACTTAAAAAGTCATGAAGCAGTTTAAAAATAAAATAGTATTTTAATTAGTGAAACCAGTGAAATTTACAAAGTGAAGATAAATTGAATTTTGTATTAAATAGATAAATCTGAAACTAAGAAGATATTAACTTTTCAAATACTTTCATGACTTCTCATTAAACTTAAAATGATAGCAAAACTTGTAATAAAGTGAATAAACTTTTCTAAATATCCACTCACTCTTTCTCTCTAGAGATAGATAGATGGATAGATAGATAGATAGATAGATAGATAGATAGATAGATAGATAGATAGGTCGGTAGGTAAAGCTGCGATGTGAATAGCATAATAAACTGTGGGGAAGAATGAGTTTGTTGATTCTAAATAACTAAAATTATAAATAAACTGTAAACATTTTCACGCACGCAACCACAAATAAATACATAACAATTACCTGGAACAAGAATTATGCTAATTCTAAAGTGTGGTTGATTTGCTGTAAAGATTATAAATATGACTTCACCAAAAATATAAATACGACGGTTAAAAAAACATAAATATATAAATAAAGAGGTGGAAACATTAAGTAAATTATTTTGGAAGAATATAGACTTTGCATTTCTCAAAGCCACATCTTTACTACCTTCTTGTTATTTGTGTTAGGTGAAATTCTTGTATTAACATTATTAGTTCATTATTATTCACTCACTATGACCAAGCTAATTTTTCTGTGTTCGCTACAGTTTGCAATCGGAAACTCAAGGGGAACAGTTAATTAATTACCTACATGAAATTTAGTTTACTCTCTTAAATATGAAACATTTTATAAACCTTCACTTGTCAAAGCAGTTCTCATTGATTTCAACGTTTTAATTTTATAAATTAGGAAATCAGGCCTATTTTCGAATTCATTGTCAACATTTACAGTTTCGCTTAGTTAAGTCAAAGAAAATAAAATATAGTGAACTATAATGGTGCATTTATCAATGTCAGTCAAATTAACACATTCCTTCACACCAAACAAAGACTGAGATGCTAACGGCAATGTGTCTATAGCAGTGTATATACCTGTGAAATTGTACTCCTAATACGCATATATTGTCTGTAGTAATAAGTAATACACCACCAATATGTTTACTTATTTCTATGAATGAATATGTAAATACAATTAAAAAACAGCAGAAATTGCCATGAACATGAATCTTGTTAAACAGCAAAGGGAACACACTTAAAAAAACAGTAAAAATTTTATTTTGCTTTCTGTAGTAAAGAATATATATATTATTTAAGAGCTGCATCTACATCACACAATGACTATGAATCCATTTATAATTTCACTGTGAATGATATACTGGGGTATACATCTGCATTTTATTTAAAAGCTTCTGTTACATAAAAATTCTAGGCTCTATTGATGATCGTAAAAAAAGTGTTGTTTTTATTCGTAAGAAGGGAGAATATGGTATATAAATTTAATTCTATATAGCAGACTAATGGTGAATAATTGAATGTCAAAAATAGAAAAATACTTAAGAAGCATATTTTTTATGTTAACCTTTCATGAGATTGTGGATTTTAATAACGCACTGGTTTAACATGGCCGAAGAAATTTTTCTCTACTGAAGTGGTCAATAGGAGAATCCGCACATTTATCTCACTATTGTTTAAGAAATTAACCTCATTTATCTAACGAGTAAACGAATATCGTTTATGAAATCAATAGGTTCTCAACTCATGTCAAAATTCTAAGTTCTCAATTATTTATTTAGCAACATCGCATTACTGAGTTATTATTTTATGATTTTGATTACGAATTATTGCTTTATGTATTTTTCTTTTCTTAATAATCCCATTTGTTTTTAAATTCAGTAAAGAATCTCATTTAGTGATGTTTGAAATTTATGCTCTCGTACATCATATTGTGTGCGTTTTTAAAAGTTGGCATGAGTATTTTCAATATAGAACGACAAATTAATTTTAATTATGAAAATAAACAGTGCCATGATTTTAGAGTAGATATGTTGTTAAATATGTATTTAAGTTAGCCAAGCAAATACGTTTTTTCAAAATAAGCAAACTCGATTGTTCCACATTATTATAATTTACTTGAAGTTATTACATTTTGATATTTTTTAAAATGCGTATTTAAAAACAGATTTTAAAAGTAATTTTTCAAAATGATGTTATTTAGTTTTGTTCTTTTAAATTTTCCATAATGCTTAATTCAGTTAATGTGTCGTGACTAAAAAGCTGGAAAGAATATAGTTTTCCATGTAAATGGTTACGAATACTTTTAAGCTCTCCCCTTATAATCATTCATGGAGCTACCAAGACGCAAGGAGTTAAACAATATGAGAAAAAACATTATTAAGAAGAGAAAACAATAAAAGAACAGGAATTAAGAAAACAGAAGATAACGATTGACATTGCATTTAAATTTTTGAAGATCAAAGTTGGCTGGAAAGCAAGAAGCCGGAAGAGCCTTCTACAAGCAAATAGTGCAAGAGAAAAACTGTCAGCATAGACCTTGCGATTACATTTAACCATTTCAACTGTAAAATGATGACACCTTGTCACCAATCTAGTACTACGCTTAAATTCATAAACTCATCAGAACAATTTCATGAAAATATTTATAGAAAAGGCACTTGAAAGCATAACTGTTGCGAAGAGTTAAGAAATCATGCTCCCAATAGAAAGTGTCAGTTATATGCACTGTTTTCAAGAATGCGGGCCAGTGCACATCTCCGTGTGTATATCGGCCCATCATCCTCCAGCAAACTCTTTGAGGCTATCAACAAGAATGTTGTTGATCAGGTACAACATTCAGAAGGTATCTATGGATTTAGCTTTATTCGGCCCATTGCTGATATATCAATTGTCAATGCGCACAGAATATGTGAGGCATTAGACAATAAATACATCACGAGGACGACCGTCTTAGATATATGGAAGGGCCTTGACAAAGTGTAACATAAAAGGTTGCGACAAAAATTTTCCAGCTATGGAATCTCCGGAAGAATTTTCGCAGTTATCAACAGTTCATTGTTAATGGCTAGTCTTCATAATTTTAATGCAGGCGTCCTCTAAGGCTCGCTTCTTGCTCCTACTTTCTTCTGCTTTATAGTAACGATCAGTCTAAGAGCACACTCCGATGTTTAGCGAATATCTATACATATGATACAACAGTATATGGGTGCACCTCCAAAAATCTAGACACCCAGTGACTGGCAACTGATATCTCCTCTGACTTATTTTTAACAGTTCAATGGTGAAAATGGCTTCTCATTCAATCCATCCAAAACGAAACTATTAATGTTCCATCGTTATCGAGCCACCCCTGAACTTTCGCTTATCGCGATGAATGGGTGTCCACTTAAGGAGGCCTTGGACGCTAATCGGATTTTGTCATCACCCAAACTTCGTGGAATTTATATATGCATACGATCCATCACTAAAGATGATGGCAAAATGGTTGGTTCCTTGTACCACTCCAGTAAGTACTTGACTCCTCCTGCTCTGCTATTTACAAGAGCTAGATCAGACAGAAAACGGAGTAATACTGCCTTATCTGGGAGGGAGCTGCGCAGTCTTCACGTTTCCAGTTTCGTCTACACAATTTTGTGCGTGATTATTTTCTACCCTACAACCCCTTTCCTACAGATGAAACGTTGCAAGACACTATCGAAAATGTTCTGAGAGTTAAACTACACTATCGAAAATGTTCTGAGAGTTAAACTTCTAACCTTCATAGCTAAAGACCTGCCATGTCACATACACGCAGTTTAACTATCCTCATAACCTTCATATTCCATTATTAACAATGAAGTTTCACTCGGATAGATTATTTCAAGGAATCGCCACTTTATGGAACTGACTCGTGAGAGGATGTTTTCCCGACTACTATGACCTTAACCTCTTGAAGTTTAGGCTTAAATATTTCCCATATATCTTTATAGACTGCACGTCTAACCTCCTACTCTTACCGCTCATACAACAACCTCCTTCAGTAAACCTCAAAATTGAGTGATCCTTGGGCTTTATATAGGGTGGACTATAGTAGAAAAAAATCAAATTGGTTTTCTCTGACAAATAAAACAAGAAAATTCATTAAAATCCTTTTAATTCATTAGAAATTGTTGCAAATCATCAAATTTTCAAGAAACAATGAAATGCAACGATATATTCAGTTGCGCTTGCATGTATTTTATCATGCTATGCAAAATAAAAGAAAGTCTAATGCAAACTTGAATATATAAAAAAATAAATCCATTTTGCCAGACATAAAGAACAAACAAAGAAACTTTTATCAATCTAACTTATTTCACTTTCACTAAAGCTTCATCAGAGAATAAGATATGGAGAAAAAGAAGAAAGAAATTCTGATGTTTTTACTTTTGTGTTGGCTAATCAGGTTTTATGTGCATTCGAATTGCAAATTCAAGAAGAGACGACGTATCTCTTCAAAGTTACAAGAAATATAAATTGAAAAATCGTAATTGTTTTATGTATGTAAGTGTATAATAATTTTAGTTTGTCTATGTGCGATCCAAATGATAATGCATATTCGTAAGTGTGAGTATGAACAACCATTTAAACTCGTTAATAATACACAGGAACAAAACTGGACATAACTTTGTTTTTACAAATGCCATCCGATTTAAAAAAAAAAAAAAAAAAAAAAAAAAGAATATAACTCTTTACGTTGAAAGTATTTTTAGGGATTCCTAATAACTATATTACTTACTATAAACACACGCTAAAACATTATACTACATCACTAAATTTTACTGATATTTTCTTAAAAAACCTAACGTATGTTTATCTAAAACAAACAGTATGTACGTAAGAACTTTCCCAAATCAACATGCAAAAAATCACCAAACATAATGTCTACTAGACAGACAGACACATAAACACATACATTCACACGTGAGCACTTGGAAGACTTCCTTATCTCATACTTTGATGAAGCATTAATAAAAGTGAAACATGTTAAATTGATAAATGTTTGCTATTTGTTTTTATTACATCATTGTATCGGATTCCAATCCATATTTGATCTGTATTTGATGACAATTCATCATCTCTGAACATGGATACTGAGTCAAAAAGACAACATTATATATATCTATACAAAAACAAACTATTATCAATTTATTCTTTCAGAAAGAAAAAAACATACTGATCTGCATTGGTGAAAGACTAATTCCCAAAAGCATTTGTAAAGTACTGAAGACCAGAACAGATATTTCCAAAATACATCCACGACTACCCCATTACATGCGCAGAAAGCTCAAAACCATTAAAGCTGACTAATGACAAGGCCGCATCAATTGGCAAAATACTACGTAATGAAAATATCCTAACTCCACAGTCGAAAGCTTGTAACAAACGATATCATACATAAATAACATACAAATAAATCGGCTAAAACACAAAATTCGCAAATTATGCACCTACAGTAGATGGAAAGAGATCGGTAATCCAAATCTTGTTTACATCATCTCTAATATCAAAATTTCTATTACTGAAACGGAGTGGCTTAAAATTTGCCACGAGATTAAGAAACATTACAACATTAACTAAAAACTATAGATTCAACCGCACAGAATTAGAAAAAAGTTCCATACAAGGTATCTTAGCAGACACCCCTACAAATGCCGATAAAACTACATTACCCACTACTTACTGGCATTAAAAAAAATTAAAAATTAAAAATTCAGGAATAAAAATATAATCATAACACTATACGATAAAGGAGGTGGAATAGTCATAATGGCTACCAACGTCTACATTGAAAAATTAGAGTCCCTCTTCAATGACTTACATAAAATCCTACAAACAAACAGTAAATATAGACAAAAAAATTCAACAAAATAGTCAATAAACTGTTAAAAAATGAAAACAAATCCTGGACTAGACCAATAGAATACCACCTTAATACGGTTCGCCCCAAACACACAAACACAACATAGCCATCAGACCCATTGTATCCAGAATCAACTGTGCACTCCACACATTAGGTACAGTTATAGAAAAATTCTAACTCCGTTCTTAGGCACCATCAATCCAACACACATTAAATACTCTAATGACTTAATCCAGAGGATACGAAACATAAACATGGAAAACAACTTTATGGCTAGCTTACACACAAATATACACGTTATAAAATGCTTCAACGTATTATGAAACCACCTTAAAAAACCCAGAGAAAAATTTCCCTCTGCCTGTACATAAAATTATACAATTGTGTAAACTAATCACTAAACACGGTTTCTTCACTTTCAATAAAAATTTCTATTAGCAAAAATTTGATTTACCTATGGAATCCTTACTTGTCTTTTCTTTTAAACACATCATACATTAAATACTCCACTTACCTAAGATCCATAGATGATGCTCGTTTATTATATCCTCATAAAATAAATCTATTAGACATAATAAACAAACTTAATAATGTTGAACCTACTATCAAATTCACATATGAATTTGAAATAAACAAATCACTACCTTTTCATGACATCTTATTAATACATAACAATAAAAAAAAATAGTTTAAAGTTTATCGTAAACCCACTATCAAAAATAATCTAATTAATTTCTATTCCCACCACAATAAAAATAAAATAAAATCAGGATTAGTCATAGTATTCTACCTCAGAGCCCTTAAAATATGTAGTCCAGAATACATAGGTGAAGAAGAGAAATGCATTTAGAAAATATTTAGGCTTCATCACTACCCGCATCATTTCATCCTCAACGCTAGAAAACGAACTTACAATGTCCACAAATCCAAAACACTAGACACCACCGACAGCAATTCTGATAACAACACAAAATTCACTATTATACCCTCTTTTCTATAAAATTTGTAAATAAATTAGTTATCCATAATACTAGGATCTTTACCATGGTAAATACCCTAGTATTATGGATAACTAATTTATCGGAGATATAATTAGGAAGAGAAACAATTCAGATGCCGGTACTTATCAAATAAATTCTTATAATGTAAAAGCACCTATATCGTCAAGACATCTCGAAATGTAAAATCATGTATCTGAATATGAAGGAGACTTACGTTTGGACACCCATGTAAACTCGACTGTAATAAAAAGTCTCTTTGAAGTTCCAAAAGATTCCAAGCCTAACTGAAAAACTAAGTGTTGCTTTAAGCATATAAGTGTATAATTATAGTTTGTCTATGTGGGTTTCAGATGACGTGTGTTTATAGTTAATAGTAATCCCTCGAAGTACTTTTGACGTAAATAATTATGTTCTTTTTAATTGTAAAATCAAAATATGGTCAGTTTTGTTCCTGTGTATTACGAGCGAGTTTAAATGGTTGTTCATATGAATACACATTATCAACTGATTCCCACAGAGACAAACTAGAATTATTAGACAATTACATACATAAAGCAATATTTATGGTTTCCCAGTTAGGCGAGGAATCCGTTTCTTGGAACTTCGAAGGAACGGGTCGCCTATCCTTCAGTACGGAACGATATAAATGATACTAACGTTTGTTTTATGCACGTGAAACCTGATTAACCAATGAAAATCAAACAGCACAAAAGTAAGAATAGCAGAATTTCTTTCTTCTTTTTCTCTGATGTAGCTTCAATGAAAGTGAAACATGTTAGTTTGGTCAACATTTCCTATTTGTTTATCTTATTCTGCCGGATTCCGATCCATATTCGATTTGTATTTGAACCCAGTTCATGGGGTTTGATGACTTCTTTTCCCTCCACGCATGATCAATCATGTTCAAAATGCTCGAAAGGGTTATAGTAATGGTAAAATTAGCTGTTTCCATACAGGAAACATTCGGCATTCATTGGCCAAATAGTTATTTGAAATTTATAAAATTAATTTCTTAAAACAGTTTTTCAGAAAATTAGTCTTTTCTAGCTACATAACAAAACTTAGTATCCGAATCCTAATAAACTAGCAGAATTAGAACAGAAATAGTACAAGAACAATGAAACAAGGATTATGATATTTATGCTCAGAATTATATTAGAAAGAGCAATATAAATACAAAATAATGTAAGGCTTTGATAAAGTACGTCACAATTTGAACTGCTAGATAAGCTTGATTTATTTGGGAAATGTATTAAAGTAATACTAAACTTACCGCAAACCACCTGCATACGGATAGAAAATAAATTTAGTAAATACACAAAAATGGAAAGGAGCATGAGACAAAGATGTGTCTTTTCACGGGACATCCAACCTTTACATTGAGACGGACATGAAAGAATTCTACCGCAATTCTTTATTGGTGCTCACAATCTTACTATTAAATATGCAGATCATACAGTGTTCATAGCAGACACAAAGGAACCTACAGAAACTATTACAGAAGGTAAAGTGAGAAGGAAGACATAAACATAAATTGTAAGAAGACAGAATATCTCGTTGTCAGGAAAAGGAACAGCCCAAGATGCGAAGTACGAATTAGAGACACCAAAATCAAACTTGAAATATTTAGAAATTATTGTAAGCATCAGCCAGTTTTTAATATTCTGATTTTTCTTTCAGACATACCGATTGCATTAACATGGCAGCTTCTAATTGGTCACAGGAAATTAAATTGCACTCTATGCTTATGGCACTACATGACAACCAAAGTTACAGTGATAGTAGCCTAGTCTTTCATGTCTTAAGTCAAGAAAGTGCTGGCAGTCTCTATCGTTGGTGAAAGAAGTATTTTAAGCACACATATGTCATAAGTTCTGGACATCAACAGAAAGTCGACGAGAACCATCAACAAGCATCTCATGTGGAATGCACTATCAAACATATAGTGAACAGGGGCATCAGGTATAAACAGTTGATGAGAAGGCATTTCATGTTCGAGCTAGGAGAATTGTATGATCCGATCGCAGCAATTGCTGAACAATGTCAAGCACACAGAGAATATCTGTATACTCCGGTAAGAAGAACTTCGACCGAGAACAAAGGTAAATAAATAAGAAACGACACTCGGCGTTGCGCGAACCCCATTCAGGTATCCATGGTGATGCACAGCAAGTTCATTTCGTCTGTGATTGTCATGAGCGTCTAGGGCTACGTTATGCTGTCTTACTTCTTCCCGGATCAATGCCACCAGCTACATCAAGGACCTATACTTGATGGTCATGTATTGGGTAGAAGGAGAAGTGTGCCAAAAATACCGGATGGAAGACATTACAGGGATATCTATTATGTGCATGTTCAAGTAAATAATACAGAACCTTCTCGAAATTATGCTAATTCAGAATATAAATATATAAATATTATTACAGTTTTGAGAAAATACTGGACATATCCATAGAAAAATCACGTAATACACACACACACAAACACATATATACATACATGCAAATATATATATATATGTGTGTGTATGTGTGTGTGTGTAAGTTCTTGATTTCACGTTTAAATTGTTGAATAAATAAAAATGTAATTAAGTTTGATTAAAAATACTATCTTTCATTTTGCCTTCGGATAGATATTCTGATGACACGTGGGAGAAGTTACTTGATAATTTCATTGCTCAATTTTGAAAAGTGGAGATTTTAATTAAAGCCTGTGAGACAGAATATCGGATAACTCAAGAGAGCTGAAGATGACAATTTTCGAACTGCTTCGGTTGTACAGCGGGAACCACTCACTATGCGAATCTGTTACATGGTTGCTATATTATTATTTCTTCGATTGCATTATTTTTTGAGAAAAATTACATTTTTTGTAGTTTTGGGTTTTATTTTATATTTAAAACAACTGTAAAATTAACTATTTAATTTAGATCATTTTAGAATATTTTTAGAATTCATGAGAATTTATGTGCTTGTAGAATATTTTACAATCATAGAGAGAACAGACAATAACTATTGAGTAACATCAAAATTCAAAGCCGGTTAAGGAGAAGAGTAGGAAGAAAATCGTTGCAATAGAGTATGCAAGTGGTGGCTTCCAGCTTCATCAGGCTAATGCTCTTGCTTATGCTTTTCATTTTGTGTAAAGTAAAACCTCACATCACCTAAATCTGTCGTTACCATCACCCAAGCATATTCGGCTCACTGTAACTTCCAAAGCTAAAATCGCTACTGAAAGGAAAGGGATTTCAGACCAGAGTCGAGAGAGAGTTAAGGAGAGCACAAAGAGATAAGTGTATACTTCGCAAAATTAAAATTTCACCCTCTTCATATTTACATTATTTAAAAGCAGGACTCCTTGGAGAATTTAAATCATCAATTTTTATTATAAAACAGAAACCCCATTTTCCGAAAATCTGCTCTGATTCGTAAAACAAATAATGCAATAAAACTATGAAATTTAATTGCTTTTTTAAGTAAGATATATTAAAGACACTATTGTGTTAAGAAAAACATTTTTTGATGAATAATGAATTTTACATTTTTTTTTTGTAGATAAGGATATTCATACACGACATTATCAGAAAGTAAAAGCGATAACAATAGTAAATTTAAATCCAAAATATCTAAAATTAAATAGGACATTAGACATTAGAACATTTTGACAAATTTTAAAAATTAAGACATTAGACAAATTTTAAAAATGAAGACATTAGACATTTAAAAAATTAAGACATTAGACATTGGAACATTTTGTTAAATTTTAAAAATTACTGAGTACTTCAAACAAAATTATATATAAAAAGCGCTCATGTTATATTAAATTATTTTTACAGATAAGACCCCGATAGAACGACATTAGATAAACATCGATCTGTGTTAAAAAAATGCATCCTTGTGATATTTTAAACTTAAAGTAAATAATATTTGTTTCAAGTCAGATTAATTATACTTTAATTCAGCTAATATTCCTCAAATAAAGTTTCAGAAAAGTATATTTAATTTTGAAATATTCTTTTATCAGCTTCGGTCGGCTGAAATATAGTGAAATTGGCCAAATAGCTACGAAATTCCTCCTAAGAATCTAGGATTCTCGTTGAACAGATTCTGAAAACGCTTCCGAAAACTTTCGCAGATGTCATATATTAACCGAAGGGTACTCTTGTACAAGGATTAATGAAACGAAATTTACGAAAATAATAAGCATGAGCTTGTCGTAGTTGGTTACATGCGCAGTTCTCCGACAAACCACATGTTTTTTTTACTTAGATGTAAGTATCTACTTTTGGTAGCGCTCGCTAGCTGAGTGCTTAAGATCTAGATAGTTTTAGTTATGGGATCTACCCCAGGCATCGCTAAAAATAAAATCTAATTCTTATACATACAGGTTTCGGTTTCTCTAGAGGACGTCATGACTCATGAATATATTGAAAGACAAAGGACCTCTTTTACAGTGTAAGGGCACACTACTACAACTATTACCTCTTCGAATTTCAGCTGAATGAATCCCATCAGCCCGTGTTGGAAGTAATGTTTATGAACCTTCATTAATCAGTTAGTCCCTACTCATTTCCAGTTTTAATTAGGAAAAGTTCCAGTATGCAGTCCAGACAAATGTAACGTAAACAGAAACTGGACAGTGTACATCATATTTTAGAACATGTTATCCAAATAGTGAATTTCGAGAGTTTTGCTTTATATGATCAACACTATAACCATCCAATCAGAATTTGATCACTAGAAGAACCTTTGATCTCTCTAGAGCCAATGGCACCCGCTTTCGCTTTATAAATTATATAAGTGGATTTACACTGATCTAATAGACCAATTTAAAGTGAAATTTGATGATCTGTAAAGATTGTTTATAGCATTTTTCAACTAGGAAATTCGTCCGTGAAAGTTTTATGTTAAAAATTCCAAACAATAATCAAATAAAAATAAAGAAAACATGAATATGCATGTTAAATAAATCATTTGTATTCACAAACATATATACATGAATTCAAAAGAGTCAAGAAGAAGTAAAAATAATCGTTATTTGAGTCCACAGAAAATTATGTGGCTTAGAAAAGATTTTGATCGTCAGAGGTTTTTATCGGAATTTTTTCCCGAAAGTAGGCTCGAGAAAAAAAAAAAGGTTTAGTTTTCTCTGATTTGTTATATATTTCACATGGGAATGTTACTATCTAATTAATAGACAATTTGATTTAAATGATGTTGTATTGTGGAATCTGTTTGACATGTTTATAAATATTGCCTGTTATTGGACAGAAAATAAAATTTGGGAGTGTTTTAATATGGCATGTATGTGGGTATGTAATTGTGTTGGAAATAGAATTTATTTCCTATAGATATATAGTAAGGGTAAAAATTATTCTCATTTTGATTAAATGTGTTCACTGTTAGTTTTAATTTAAAACTAACAGTGAACACGCATTATTTTGTAACGATTTAAAACCTTTTTTTAATCGTTATTAACAAAATAATGCGTAAAACGTAAGAATAGCCTTCTATAGCTAATGTTACAGGGAATAGAAAAAATTAATAAAGAAAGTAGATGATCTTGTTTAATTCAATGGGTTCAATAACTGACTCCTTTGTTATTCCGTTTAAGAAGTAGTAGCAACATGTTGTGTGTCTCGTGTGTCCCGCATAAAAACTTTATTTCAACTCTGGCAATATTTAACAACAAAAGTAAGGCGTAACAGAAGGGATATAACTCTTTCCCAGAAAGTATTTAATCATCATTTTTTTATTTAATAATTTATATTCTTTTTTATATAACATATCTAGAAGAATTCCCTATTTCAACGATCGAAGGTATGTTTTAAATTCCATAAAATGCAGTAAAATCTATTTCAGAAAATAAATGCGTAATACTTTTGAATGTTTGAAAATTTTATAAGTCAACAAAAAGATATAGTTGTAAAACTGAATGAAATATCTTAACTGTCAGTAGTGTCAGATTATTCCACGAATAGGACTGCGAAACATTTTAATGGCGATGCAAAATAACAACACTTATTGATGCTGTTGTGTGTATTATTTGTATTTTCTAATTTATCTTAAAAACGTATTATTTCTCTAGGCATAATTCAAAGAATAAATGGAGTCGTTAAGTAGATAGTTAACTTTAACTTTCTACTTAACGACTCCATTTATGATGCAAGTGTTGTTTTCACTGCTTCCAAATCTGGAGAGCAAGTTTGAAGGAAATATGAAATACAAGGATAAAGAAAAAAGCAACACTGTGAATAGGCTTGAAAATGTAAAACACATCATATCAATATATATTACGATTTGTGAAGAACGTCTGCCTGAAAACAGACGTCCATACGTGTAATAAATCAAACCCTGGTTTGTACACCAGAAAGTAAAGACAATAAAACAAAGGTTACATTCGAAAGAAATATTTATTTACAATGGAGGTATTTTTAGCATTTTTACAAAAGAATATTACGATAACTGTCTACGAGATGACACCTTTTTACACACACAAAATTATTATTTTGAGAGATAGTAAAGTTCCTACCTTTAGGAATAAGAGGGACTGTTTTCCTGGAAAGAAACTTGGAAGAAATAGAGGTCACAGATTCATGATACGGAAAGAAATATAACGCGTAAGAGAAACTTTTTTTCTTTTTTTACTGCCAAAGGGGAATAACTCTCTTATTATTAATAAGAGCAGATAACTGATATCAGTACACATTTCCCTTATTGAAAGATTATAACAAGCGATGGTGGAATAGGAACACAAAGATCAACGGAACCCCTCTTACAGTGTGTAATAAAAAAAGAAATAAGTTTAAATATGCTCGTTATATGAAATTGAAAGTGCATTTTAATATTTGAACGAAATAATGGGAAAAAGGGGTAAATGATAACTTGTTACAAAGTACTTCATCAAAAATCAAAATCTTCCATATCCATCAGGTGGCATATTGTTTGTGAGTATAAGTATTTATTCATGAATAAATAATAAAATATCTTTTGTGAAAATGAATGATTTCACTGATTAGAGAGCGTCATAACAGCAATTACTCTCCCAATTTTTATGAGTAAAGAGTAGGTGCTTTTATATAGAAGCAAATAAGTCAGTGCTTTTATATTGAAGCAAATAAAAAGATAAAATGAAATTACATTGCTTATAATTAATATTCTCTATAGATGTTATTTTTATGGTACTATAGATGCGATCGTAAATATGAAACCAAAATATTGTGCAATTTGTTCCTTGAAATGTTTGTGGTATACGCAAATATATTTATATGTATAGTCGCGTGGGGCTTAGGGATTAAAATGAATATTTGATTTACCCACGCCAAAATTAATTGAGGGTGATAATGATGAGAAAAAACACGGGTAATTTTAACAAAACAAATTCACAAATTAACAGGCTTGAAGTTGTGTCAGTTGCTCGTTCTAGGAAAATAAATCAGATATTTAATGTCCGTTATTTAACAAATTATCATGAAGAGGAAATGTTCATGCAACAGATTAAGTGATCTGACACAAAATAATGTTCAAACATGTTAAAACAAAGATAATGGAGTTCGTTGCTCGCCAAAGGGATATATGGTTGCATACTTTCAAAAGTAAACAAAGATAGCTAGTTTGAAATACTTAGCTTTCTTGGATTGTTAAGAGATAATTTTTTGAAGTGTTGTGTGCTTGAAGTAATATAATTAGTGAATAATTTTACACTGATGAAAACTTCAATGCTGGACGCGGTGAACAGAAACAGTGAAAAATTTCCTTTCACATGACTTCAGACATGTATAATTGTTTTCAGGAATTTATATTAGGTACCTCCATGAGATCGCTAAAAAAAGAGCATATCATGATAAAAAAAAAAGGCAAATTTAACAAAAACAAAATTTTCTCGTTTAAATGTTTATATTATTATTAAGAAGAAAGATCAAAGTTTATTTTAATTATTTTTAAAAAATTTTCCTTCTTTTTAGAACATTCTAAATTTGATTAAAAAAACCTTGTTTCTCTTTGTATCACCGGAACTAGTAACATATACAATTTTTAGCAGTTTTTTTTTTTTTTTTTTTTTTGTATGACACATTAATTTGGAAAATCTTGCAAAAATAAAAATAATTGTTGGATGTTAATGAAACTTTCAGAAACTATTCACAGAAGATCGAAATTATTATAAATGTGTTTTGTTTTTTTTTATCGAAGTCATGGCAGAAATATTTTTTTATATTTATTACCCCCCACCCATAACTAATTTTATGAAAACGCTAGAAATTCGATCGCATCTGGTTTAGTGATTACAATAGTTAAAAAGCACAAGGCTTTGAGGAATGCAAATCATGTTTTTTTTTTTTTTGTTTTTTTTTTAATTGGATCCACCGTACCTGAAAATAAGGTCTGAATTGTAACATACAAAACTCAATAAAACAAAGATATTATTTAATTTCAAATGCCTTTATTTGCTTTTAGTTGTTTTTATGAATATTTTCTGAAAGCAAAAAAATTTTTTCGATGAAAAATGAATTTTTAATATAATTATTTGTTATTTCTTTAATTATAATACATTTCACATTTAAGTTGTTAAAATATTATAAAATTAGTTAAAAGCCGTATCGGTTTTCCTAAGTGTCCTTATGATATAGATCTTTTTTAGCGCGTTGTAAATTGTATCATTTTGACTAATCAGAAGAACCGCAGTAATTAAGAAATGTAATTTTGTGTTTATAATCGGGCTGTAATTATGAAGTACGGAAGACCAACCAGAATCCCATTAAGTTACGTTATTTGAGTTAAGCATTGTTCTCCGCTGTTATGGCTTTTACTTTTGCGAAACACGTGTGAAGTTAATTTGATTGTTCAATTTCAACTGAGAAGGGTACCTTCAAGTATTAGTATCATCTTATGAAATTTATATGATCTTATTTTTATATTAATCTCAGTTATGATATTTTTCCATAAATGAAATATCAAAATTAATAATAAAATGAATGGAAATACAAATAACACAGTAAAATGTAATAAATGTACATAAAATTATAGTATTTTATGTACACTTCTGATAAAATTTCATAAGAAAGGTACCTATAAATTAATTAGATACCTTTCTTATGAAATATGAAATTTAATCTCACTCTTAACAGTCTTATTTTAATTTCTTTATAATATATTTTCCATAAAGCATCGTAAACGTAAAGGTGAAAGCTAAGTACAAAAAAAAAATTGGAGCGCTGAAAGTTTTCCTTAAAAATAACGAGGTAAATAATTTGTTCACTCAAATCTAAATAACTCCACTTTTCTCCTTCCCTAGAACAAATTATACTCACGGAATCCGTCAATATGTCATTCATCACCTGTCAAATAATGCGAAAGGTTATGATCAGCTTTGTTTTATTTTCAAATTACATCTTTTCGGTGGAGAAGCTAAGTCAACCTTGATTCAAAATATTTTAAATAAATATTATAATTTCTGATTTTCTTAAAATAAGTTTTGAAAAAATGATAATTGATTTTTAAAAGAATTTCCAAGTGAGATTTTCATCTTTTTTATAAAATGGATGCCATAATCGATTATCTATCAATTTTGCTGACTCAAAAAAAAAAAACAAGATTTTTAACGAAAATTTCGGACGTGCTCGGAATGATTAAAAAATGTAAAAAAAATACCCCAAAATACTTTGATCTTTCCTCTTAATAATTAATTAAGGAAACAAGGTTTTTTTTTAATCAAATTTAGAATGTTCTAAAAGGAAGGAAATTTTTTTTTAAAAATGATTAAAATAAACTTTGATCTTTCCTCTTAATAATAATATAAACATTTAGACGATAAAAATTGTTTTCGTCAACTTTGGCGTCTTTTTCATCATGCTATGCTCTTTTTTAGAGATCTCATGGAGGTACCTACATTATATCAATCAATGGGAATAACGACAGACACAGGATAGGCGTTTAAATCAGAGGCTTGTGCCACACGTATTCTTTATTCGACATACGCCATGATAATATCCCTTTTCGTCTCCTTCTCTAGGGAGTGGAGGTTAAAGGGACATAACTAGGGTATTATGTTAATATGTTATTTCTTTTTTTAATGGTCTGAAAGATGTGCTTATCCAAACTGAAAGTCTTTAAGTCTGGAAGGCAGTCGTCTGTTACGAACAGGTCTAGACTTCACCTCCAGTCGCTTATTTTGTGCTATTTTTGTTATTGTGTGGTGTTGTAGAGGTTCGTTTTTTATCGATGTTCTTGGTGGAGTAGGTTGTGTTGGTGTTACCTGTGTTATCGTGTTTTGGTTTTCCAGATGTATTGGGTTGTGGATATCTGGAAAGGGTGGAGCGTGTGTGAGTGGGTCTTCCATGCTGTTGTTTCTATTCATATCTTGTAGGTTGTTATCATGGACTAGGTTGGGTATATCTGGATTTATTTTACGGAGGAAGCGGCAGTTTCGGAGCGTGGTTCGTCTGCTGCCATCAACTAATATGCGGTATTGTCTATAAGGGAGGGTTTCAACAACTGCACTGGTATTATCCCAGTGCAGAGGGTTATTTCCCTGTTGATTTTGGATAGACACATGTTCCCCTAACTTCAGTGGGTCTAATAGCCTACTCTTGGTATACTTGGTGTTATTAACGAATCGCTGGTTGATGGCCCTCTCACGCATATCAATAAGCTCCAACCATTCACGGCAGAATTTTATGGGGTTCGGCAGGTGGTCATTTAAAGGACGAGCAAACATAATTTCTGCAGGTGAGACACCTAAATCAGGTGGTGGGATGTTGCGATGCAGTAGGAGCGCTTTTGCCACTTCATCTATATACAGTGAACCGCTGGGGCTAATGTTTGTTGTGAGTATCCGTTTCATGTGTTTGACAGCTGCCTCGCGGATAATAAGCTGAGGACACTCGTTGGGATATTCCCCATGTTCTTAAAAAAATCTCTTCAATTATCTGAGTTGTATGGGAGTCCACCATCACAAGCGATTTACAAATGGATTACGTCATAATTTACAAAGTACCTGCGTAAGATGTTGCATATCAGGGAGATTTTTGCATCTTGGTGCATCGAAGCTACTTCCGTCCAACCTCAGTACCTGGCAGCATATACCATATATTTACGTCCTGCCATGTTGAAAATGTCTGTGACAGTTGATTGAAAAGGGTAACCTGGGTGAATAGGCTTGAATTCAGATTCATTAGGGTTTGATGGAGCAAATTTCATTGCAACGTTTGCATTGATTTCGTTTTTCTTGCAAATGTACTCATATACCAGGCCAAAAGAAACGTTGCCTGACATTGCTTCTCATGCTATTGACCCCTTGGTGGCCAATATGGAGCTGGTCAATGAGTTCACAGCGTAGTTTTCTTGGAATTAATACACGTCCTTCCTTGAATACTAGTGACTGAACTGTGTACAAATCGTTCTGCATATTCCAGAATTCCCTGATGTGGTGGGGTAGATGTTCCTTATGTTTATGTTTTCAATTGTTTCCACAAGGCTCAGGTACTGGTAATCCACCATTGCCTCTCGTTGTATTCGTGCCATTTTGATGGGGGATGATTCTTGGTTGTACTGGGATTCTATTCCAGCTTGCACCGCCTCTTCCAGACCGTCTCACTCAGCTGCTGCAACTTTGCTGATAGGTGCGAGGATACGAGACATAACATTTGCCCCAACATTGGCGCTGCCGAGTATGGAAATAGCCTTGAATTGGTACATCAAGGTCTGTTCCCTGATGTTTAATATCCTGGGGTTCTTAATTTCTCTTAAGCTGCGATCATTAAATATTGGCACGAGGGGTTTGTGATCAATAGCAAATATCAGGTGGGGGCAGTCCAAGACAAACATTCTGCAGCTTTCCAAGCCAAACTTTATGGCTAATGCTTCTCCTTCGATGGGTGCATAACGGCTTTCAGCAGGTTTAGTGAATTTAGAATCTGCATATACAACCTTCCAATGCCCTGATCCGCAAAGGTGGTTTGCTGCGGATGGGCACTCGCAATGTTTTTGTAGTAGGGTAAATCCTATTCCTGTTCGACTCCAATCCGTGGTCAGACATGTTGGATGATTTATCTCGAATGTTCGAACGCCATCCTGGATGCTGTTTAGGATTTCATTTTTGGATCGCTGAAAAAGTCGTTCTAAGGTGTCGTCTCAGTAAAATCTACCATCATGTTTAAGCAGTTCCCCGAAAGGTGACATGATGGGGGCCTGGGCGAATGCATATACGACCTGGTTAATTAGACCAAAAAAGGATCTAACCCCTGTTATGTTTGTTGGGGATGGAAAGTCTCTGATGCCCTCAGATAATTTCTGTGACGGTTTATACCCTGTTGGGCTGATGTCGAAACAAGCGAATTCCACATTGTCTTTTGCAAAATGAAATTTGTTCAGATTGAAGAGCACAAAGTATGATATATTTAATAGTGAGCCAAAATGATAGTGCTACATCGTCATCCCATAAAATAGAATCATCCACACAGCGGGTTACACGAGGGAAACCCTCTGTAATGCCATCAAATCGCCTCGTATAGCCATCGTTGGATGCTTGGAAGTCTTGAGGAGCTCGCAAGTATCGGTATCTGCCTCATCCCGTGATGAATGTAGTGGCATCACGTCCTTTGGCAGAGAGGGACATTCTGTGGTGTCCGTTCCAGGAATAAAGAATGGTTTTCTTCTTCTCTGGAGGTATCGTGCTGACAAGGTTAAATGGAGAGGTTATGTGGTATGTCTCCAGTCTTGCAGATCTGCCGAACTAGCTGGGCTGCCATCTTTTTTGGTAACTGTAATTCTGGAGCACCATGTCCTTGGTGTCCCAGCGGTGACTGGTTCTATGATATTCAGAGCAACATTGTCATCCAGCTGTGAATTGACAGCTTCTTTCTAGTGGTGGGGTACTGGAATTGGTTTATGTACGGCTGTCGGTCGATAGTTTTCTCACAATAGGCAATATTATCATTAAATCTCACACATTCATAATAATCTATATCTATAAAACAGAAGATGTCTGCCTGTGTGTCTATAAGAATAACTACCTTTACCCACTCTTTTCAAATTCGGAGGACCGAGGAAAGAGACGAACAGAAATTCGCGAGCCTATGAGCAATTTTCTTTGAACTGATGAAAACTTTGCCTTCACAGAAATTGACCGGTGAGCTGAATAGGAGGAGTAAATAAATTTGCGAGCCTATGTGAAATTGTTTTGAGGCCAATGAAAAACTTGTCTTCACATATATTAGCCGTTGGGGTCAAGAAGAAGAAAGAAAAGTAAGTAGCGAAGATACTTTTGATATAAAATGAGGAGAAAAATTAAATGAGTAAAAGATGAGTTGCTTGTTAACATAATCCCCGAGTTGTGTCCCTTTAACCTCCACTCTCTAGAGAAGGAGACGAAAAGGGACACTGCCATGGCGTATGTCGAATAACGAACACGTGTGATTTAAAGGCCTATCCTGTGTCTGTCGTTATTCCCATTAATATAATGCATTCCTGAAAACTAGTATACATCGTGTCAGAAGTGGGATTTCAAAAAGCGGAGGGACTACTGAACCCATTTTATCCGACGACGAACAAATTTAACAAACAGCGAAAGAACGCACATAGTAATGTAGAAATTTCCTACATGTATACCTTCGCCCGACATATTAACATCTGAACCACCTTATCACCCATTATTTAATCTCATTCATTGCAGTATCACAATTTACTGTATGTTTTACCTACGTTTCTTTTGTTTTGTTCTCTACACTCACTTATGTTCCACACAAAGCAGAACACATCCCACGTTGAAAATCCAGATGAACTCCTAACAGGACAACAAACCGAAGTCAACCCAATGACCTTCGTATTGCAAATGCAGCAACAGCAACTCGCCAGACAGGAACAGATGACACGCCTATTGGCGCGTCTCCTGCCCACCGAACAAAATGCACCCACTCCGTCGCGCCACCAGCGCGTGAAGCCCGAGCGCCCGGTAATAGAATCCGACACGTCGGATAATAAATGGATCATCTTTAGAGATGCATGGTCTCGACACAAAGAAATGACCCAGCTCACCGACCCAACCGAGACCCGAAGCGAGCTATGATCCGCATGCAGTTCGTTCGTCAAGGAAATGCTCTTTAATTTCGTTGGTCCGGATGCCCTTAATAATGCCACCGAGGAAACAACTGCTGGAATATATTAAATCCGTTGCCGTGAAATCCGTCCACCCAGAAGTATACCGTCAGAAATTTTTCGCAATGAAGCAGAGCGATGGAGAAACTATCACGTTGTTTGTATCCAGATTGAAGTCACAAGCGATGTTCTGTGCCTTTGAGAGACAATGTGGTCGGGATAACCAGCACTGCACACCCTCAATCTCCGAAGACATGAATAAATCCCAAATCATTGCCGGCCTACGGGACATCTCCCATCAGAGTAAGATTTTGACGGAAATCAACTCTGAATGACCTGGTCGGACGCCTGTTAGCCATGGAATCCACCTCCAGAGCAATAAACCATTTTCAACCGACAGATACACCACAAATCGCTGCAATCAAATCTGCATATTTTTCACGATCAGCGGGGAACAGTTTCCTTAAAAATAAACGAACTTTCTTTTCATCATTCCAATGCGAACAATCCCTTTTGAAGATCCTTTCGTATCTTCTATAATAAGCTGGAAAAGTTATCCCTTCATCTGGATTGTATGCAAATTCGATGATTGAATTAGCAAAAGAATCTGGAGTAAATGAATCTGAAGCTTTTTCTTCAATGGTCTAATAAAACTTCTGTTGTTGTTGCAATTGTAATTGCTGGTGTTGTCTTTGTTATTGCAAGTGTTGTTGTCTTTGTTGTTGCAAGTGCGGTTCTTTTTTGTTGCTGCAACATTTGAACCATGATAGCTGTACTATGCTGAACGAATTCTCGTGAAAGTTCAAGGAATACTTGCGAATCCTTGTCGCCACTTTTATGATAGGGAATAGAGTACAGAATAGCGATCCATATAGTATAGAGGAGAGGATAGAAATAGTGATCTGAATAGTAATAGAGGATAGACTAGAAATAGCGATCAACTAGACGTCACGTTACCTGCCATATATGTGTTCCCTCTATGGTCACGTGGTCTACTTAATTCAATAATGGAATCGCCTGTGTTTGCTCACTGGCGATCTAACTCAAAGTCAAAGTGTCGGCAGCGACACTTTATTCTTATATAACACACTTTATCCATAATCTGTTGGAATATGCATGGTGCTACCTTTATACCAAAAGGAAATTTGTACAGTCTTTTATGAGTGTTAATTGTTAAAGTTTAGAACATGCTTCGTATACTTGTACCTCTAGGTAAGCATCCGAAAGATCCAATTTAGACAAAAATTATAACCATTTAATTTGGAAAAAATTTCCTCCGGACTTCAGACTTTCATTTAATCCCAATATTTGTTGCACATGAGTACTAATAGGACACAAGCCCAATAATGGGGAAAGGGAAAGGTTGGTCATCATCTGTCTTATACTAAAACTTAGGTGAGTGATGCTTCAGTATTAATGAGACATTTCAACCCGGACGCCTAAGACCACATGGAGCGAACCTCCTGCTTCGTCAAACCAATATCGCTTATAAAATCATCCTGAACGCCCCCGCTTACTAACACCTGATATAATGCCTCATGGGACAACGGCTGGAAGTTGAAGAGACCATCCGTAGTCCGTTAGAGGCACGAGGTCAAACTAACATTCGCGATCGGAGTAAACGACTGGCCTTCTCCGCGCACGAGCGCATATTTCTCAAGGCTGCGAAGTGCTTACGGGCGTCAAGAATTCGCCATTCTCATCCGACTGCAAACACATATGGTCCGGGTAAGAGATGCAAAGCGTAGGTCGACGCAAGGCACACACTGAGTGCCTTCAGAAGGGTGGAGGTAACAGATCTCGCGACATAATTTGACAGCCTTGCCTCCCCACAAGAAGGAAAACAAGAGCCTTATGAAATCTAATGGAGTGGCAGACAGGTGTGGAAGTACGGAGTCAGTAAAGGAGGAACGGGTAGATGTGCGAGGCACATACTTCCGCCCTCCCATTCAAGGAAAGATTCCCCCGGGACCACAAACGAACTGCGACTCGGCTTTCTCCCGCACCTCCGACTAATTCATTTCCAACAGGAGTATCTTGGCTAGCTCGTCCGTCCGGAGGAAATATCCGTGAAGAGAAACTCCCTTCCATGAACCCAACCTCAAGCGGTTCATCCTGATCACTCTCACCGTTTCGTACCCTCTGATTTATTTGCCGACTTCGTCAATTTAGGCTCTGCTCGAACAAGAACCGAAATGTTGTCAGCATAGGCGGAGGTTGTAGCACCAGGTAGGGGAATCACACGAAGGACCGGATTCCTCTTCGACTTGCAAAGGAAGTGTTCCAACGCAAGAACGTACAACAAAGGTGAAAGCAGACAACCTTGACGAATGGAGCGAGACAATACGAAAGGTTTCAGTGTTATTTCATTCACTTACATTAGCGCACCGGACACATACAGAAGTCAGATCCAAGTGCGAAAGTACGACCCGAAGCTAACGGCGGAAAGCCCCCAGAAATCAATGGTCAACCCTATCAAAAGCCTTGGGCAGATCTAAATTAATCAGCGCGACATCACTGTTGACTGGCTCGATAATCAAACGTACTATATGAAGCTTGTCTTGAATAGTCCTGCCCTTCACAGCACAAGTCTACTCGGAGTAGACCATGGCTAAAATCTTGTACGTAAAATCAGGAACAAACAATAGGAAGGGAACGGTTTGGCCCGGCACCACCTACGTCCGGAAGAAAGAAACTCCTCAGCTTCAAGACAGGTTGCTCAAAACAATTTAGCTTCAACACATTGAGTGCTGAACAGTTCGATGGAATTATTCTATGTAAAATACAACCAGTCTCAGTTCTCGGTAAGAACACAGTTTCCGGTGAAGACAACAACACCTCAGTTCGAAACACACAACGTAGTTATCCAAAAAAGACAATCGCCTCAAAACTCCACTGATCTTCGCACTCAATAACACAACATACACGCTACACACGATCTCTCATCACAGGCGGAATTTAAAGACACGATCAGAGGGGAGATCTTGGTCGACCGAGGCCTCTTCTATGTGGAGGAAGAGGTAAGTTAACGAGCCCATCCACACTTCCAGCAGGTTGGTCACAATCACCGGTAACTTCAGGCCACTACTTCCAGACAGTTGGAGATGGGAAGAAAGGCTTTCAATCTAACTTGATCTCAAAACTCCATTTCCCGGTCAGGCTATCGCCATACTGCGAACGAAACTCAGCTAGATGCTCTCCGATACGTTGAAGCTTGACCTCGAATATTGCTATCCTGGTCCTAAGCCTGCATTCATACACCGTCCACAATATTGGATCTTTCGTGATCAGCTCCCTACTCGTGGCTTTCACACAATCTTCGGAGTGAGTATCAATATGCCCCACATGAAGAAGCCTGCACACTTTACTGTTCTCTGTGGCTTAGCCGCCAGGGTCTCCAGTGATTTTACCACTGTTACTTTCGTGGAGCAACAAATTATGCGCGTATGCTTGTCGACCACACAGACTTGCACTATTCATTTTTCAATTTTCTTAATTTCTTGAGGGTCTCCCAAGAATCCGTCTTCTACCACAAGGTGAGCGTAACTCGTGGTTCACTCCAAAAACCCCGCAATATTGGTAATAAAAAAAAAATGAAAAATCAAATTAACTTCTCCACACATGTTTCGCAAAAATAAAGGCCATAACAGTGGTGAACAATGCTTAACTCAAATAACGCGACTTAATTGTATTCTTGCTGGTCTTCCGTACTTTATAATTACAGCCGTATTATAAACACAAAATTACATTTCTTAATTACTGCGGGTCTTCTGATTGGTCAAAATTATACAATTTACAACGCGCTAAAAAAAAATCTATCTCATAAGGAGACTTAGGAAACCCAATGCGGCTTTTAACTAATTTTATAATATTTTAACAACTTAAATGTGAAAATGTATTATAATTAAAGAAATAACAAATAATTTTATTAAAAATTCATTTTCATCGAAAATATTTTTGCTTTCAGAAAATATTGTCCATATTCATAAAAACAACTAAAAGCAAATAAAGGCATTTGAAATTAAATACTATCTTTGTTTTATTGAGTTTTCAAATTGCGTGGTGGGGAAAAGGATGATTATATGTCTTAACATTAAACTTAGCTAACCGCAAACACTAACCCAAACATATTCCTAACACCAAAACAACGCATTCTTACTTACCACTCTCACTACAAACGTCATAATACCTTCATGTTTCTATGGAGTTCTAACTAGTTCCCATATGTACAATTCTCGTCTGTGGGAGAGGGAAAAATAACAACAATTTAAAATCTAAATACCAATGTGTATTTACAACATGAAAAAAAATTTGAAAGAAACTAAATAAAACCGTGTTAGTAATACCCCCTCCACAACTCTTAAATGTGTCAGAAACATCAATTAACTCAATCAATTAAAATCAATGTGTAACTTTAATAATATGCAACATTCATTCGATCAAAATCACTCACTGAAACGCACGCTGATTCAAACACTAAAACGAATTCGAAACACACACCGGAAATCGAAAGGCGCCCCGCATCCGCCAGAGAACTGACGTCTTTGGACACCTAACGGGGAGAGAAGGGGAAATTAAACTAAATAAAGTGGAAACAAATAAAAGGGAATCAATGAGCATACATCTACTAGCTAAGTTAACTGACAGGAAGAAACTAAAAAAACAACAACTCTAAACTAAGCTATTTTTATGCGGGGTTGCCAATATTCGATACAGATAGCGCAAACTCCTGATGCTTGACCGGCATCAAAATGCTACTCTAAGTCTGCTCCTCTTACTCGACACAAACGCACAAGACTCACCTACCTTTTTTCAAATTCTGATGGAGGGAGCCACCGCCTTTACATCATAATCTTGACTTTAAGCTTATGCTTAAAGAACAAGATCAGTTGGGAAGAAGTGAACTTCTCGCCCCCCATAGAATTCCTTCTGACCCTCATAACACCTAGCAAGCAAAAGAGCACACAGTGTTGAGACTTCGCCATCGACGAAGACAGACAGAATTAGCCTTGAGAACGAAAAACTTCCCGCGCAGCATGCGAACCATGATGCCTTCAACAAACTTGCACAACGGAACTACGAGTATGTAATGAAAGAAGGCGTGACCAAGGGTCTGCATCTCCACATCACAGCGAACGCAGTTTGGAGATTTCTTCAAACCCGCCGCTAAAGTCTTTTGCCGACCTAACGGGCCCTACGAATCACTAACCAGGTGAGTGATGCCTCATTATTAGTGAGGTATTTCAACAATCACGCCTAAGGCCATATTGAGCGAGCATCCTGCTTTGTAAAACCCAGCTTGTCAATCAGAGCATCTCATACGAATCCCCTAACACCTGATATAATACCTTTCGAGACAACGCCTGGACATTGGAGAGGGGTGTTTTAGAGCAAGACGCCATTCGAAATAGAAGGAGCACTCGCCTAGGGGTAAACGGCGGCCTTCTTCTCGCACGAGTGCACATTTCACAGAGTTCGCACACTTCCAGAATTTGCCCTCCTCGTCCGAATCGCAACACATTTGATCTAGGAACGTGATGCGAAGCGTATCTTGACGAGTCTCAACTCTAGGCATACCTAGACATCCTTCAGAAAGGTGAAGGTAACAGATCTCGCGAGATTCCTTAGTGGACTTGCCTCCCCACAAGAAGAACAAGTGCCTTACTAATGAAATTAGTATATTAGACGGAAGTGGAAGTACAGAGATTCTGCAAAGGGGAATCAGGTGGCTAAAATCTTTAACTCATCGTTAAAAGGCCGAAAGTTTCCTATCTCATCCCCACAGTTTTTGTCCTTGCGAAGCAACTTGAAGTGTTGAGTTATAGACCCCTGCTTCAAGCAGTTGTTGAAAATCAGTGCCAGTAAAGGGATGAAAACGGACGGCTGCCTCAAGTACAGTTCGTAGGGCAAACCATCTAATCCCGTACATTTATCCTGGCCAACCTGCTTCAGCGCTTCCTAGATTTCCCACTCTTGTGATGGGACGCTTGAACTCAGCCGCTTCAGCTTCCTCCTGGCAGGGAAAGTCGGCTAAATAGACGTCAAACTGAGAAGTGCTCCCTGGTGAACAGATCCTGAAAGTAACCATGAAAAACCTCATATAAGCCGCGTTTGTAGTCACGGTCCGATTATCCGGCAATGTGACGCGCGATATGTCGATAAGAGGCCTTCCGAACATCCTCTGATGCAGAGGCCATGTTCGTTGCCTCGAAAGACATTTTTTAGCCAAGCTCTAACTACCAAAGCTTGTTTCTTCTTGATAAAAAAAGGAAGCCAACTCTGCTTTAGCTAAGGCTACGTCCCCGCTATCACGGGATTTTTCTGTCCGATCGAATTTTTGCTCTCATGCCGTTTGCGCCGATAATCTAGATTGAATCGACGACTACACTTAGCAGCAAACGGCCTAATTTTGGATTTTAATGTATCCTACCACATATCCAAAACTACAGTCCACGTCAGTTCCCGCTGTAGCATTAGTAGTAGGTGGTCCTGGAAATCTTGCTCGCCAAATAATGATGCGTTAAATTTCCAGTAGCCAGCCAGGTTAACTTTAGGTTTATCTAAGTTTACACGAAGCCGGACAAGCCTATGATTCGAATAAACTATATAATGGAAGCTTGGACACCCTAGGAGCCCTACATCGACTCTCCTAACGAAGACTCACTCATTGGAGCTGGAACACACATCCGTAGCCGAGCCGCCGCTATTTGTTCAAGTCCATATGGTGCGATGGTGTTTACGGTAATTATCGACAACATCAAACTTAATGATATGTCCCGAAATGGTTTCACATCTCAGCTGTTAGTACCCGATCTTGCCCCTATACAATCTATATCGGGGTCAAGGACGGCGTTCCAACATCCCGCTAAAACTAACCGACGGGATGTCGACAATAACGGCTCGATCCGCTGAAACAAATCAAGCTGCTCAGAATAGTCATTGGGCGCATAAACCCAAATGAGACAAAGAGCCTCATCCTTTATAGTAACATCCAGCACGCCGGATCTGCGAAGACAAGAATACACGCCGCATTCAAAGACTTACTCATCAGTCAGGAAACACCTCACGAATGACCATCAAAACATGCTGAATGGAGGGAAAAGCCCTTAGACAGAATAACCTCATCATCACAAGTTGAAAAACGCGTCTCCTGCACAAAACAAATATTCACCCCGAAAAGCTAAAAGTCACGAGAAAATCTGACCTCAGGCCCCGGACATTGATACTATCTAACCAGAGTGCCATTATCAGACCAATTAGGGTTGCTCTTCTGATATGAACGTGGCTGAGATGAGGACAAAGAAATGTTAGTTTGAAGGCTGTATAAAGAGAGGGGTGAACAAAAAGCAGGAACGTCCCAGAGCAAAACTGTTTTAATTTTTAAGAATTGGATTCACTGAAAAACGCTAAAGGGGGAAAACCCCAAACGCATTGTTGGTTTCATCAAACATGTTTCAAATTTGTTGTCCTCCCTGACCCGATCGTACGAGTGATGAACGTCTTTCAGCCTTGGGGAAATTTCTCGGGTCCTTGATATCGAGACCCTTTATAGTTTTGAATTTGATGAGGAATTTCAGATCTTTGATTTTCCTCATTGAGATAATGTCTCTTCTTGATCTTTAGAAACCCGGCACACGTCTTCCCCTGTGTTAAAATTTTGCTTAGGATTCTTCTTGTATGTTGCTTCTGTCGGTACAGGTGATGGAATTTTTTGAATTCTTGGACATTTTGGTGTGCCGGTGGGAGTTTAGAGAGGGCATGAAATAGATGTATCCCCAATACATCTATTCCATGAACCATACCACCACTTGGATGATGATTTGGGAATAATGACATTTTTTAAGGTTGTCATTTTAGGGGAAGTGGGAGATAGCGATCTCAGGCCTGGAGGAGGAACCATGAAGTTTTGTTTTGTGGATGGGGAGAGCGCTTCTTCTTAAGTTCCTCCTTCAACTTTTCCAACTTCTCCCCTTTCTCGAATGATGGCTCATATTTTAATTTCTGCTGCCGAAGTCGATAAGACTAGCTGGTCGGGGAATCGCCCTTAGAACTAGTAGAGGGAATGGGGCTGTCTGTGTCATTACACGTAGGGGCTTCTATGGGACGAGGTCCCAATGCTTGGAACTTCACTCTAGCCTGTAATCACTGTTCGCTTGTCCAGCAATGTGATGTTCGCGATATGCCGACTGGATGCACTCCGAGCTTCATCTGCACGCAATTCAGTGTCCATATTCCGCAAGATTGAGTCGGCGACTAAAATCAGAGGCAAAAGCCCTAAGTTTGTATTTTAAATGGTCCAACCACTTATTCTCAACCACAGCCCCGGTGTAATATTTAGTAATATCTTGCCACAGAAATCTTGCTCACCAAATAATGATACATTCAGTTTCCAGGAAGCCGGGAATCTTAACCTTAGGCTTCTCTAGGTTTACACGAATCCAGACAAGCTTATGATCCGAGCAAACACATAATGGAAACTTCGACAACCTAAAAGCCCTACGTCGACTCTCATAACTAGAACTCGGTCGATGTAACTAGAATGCGCCACCGAATCCGAACTGTCACTCTTATTCCAAGTGCATGCTACCTCCCAGGGGTGATCATTTAGATCCTTATCGCCAAGACTAACCCCTAACCCGCTGATAAAGTTCCGAAACGGTATAACATACGGGTAGTTCGTACGTGATCTTTTCCCTAAAAGATCTATATCGGGATCAAGGACGTCATTCCAACATACCGCTAAAACTAAACGACGAGATGTCGACAATAACGGCTCGATCCGCCGAAACAAACCAGGCCGCTGCGCATGGTCATTGGGCGCATAAACTCCAATGAGACGAATATCATTATCCTTTATGGTAATATCCAGCACGCAAATCCTGCCCGCCAATCAAGAGCACACACCGTATTCACAGACTTGCTCACTAGTCGGGAAACACACCTCGAGCGTCCATCAAAACATGCTGAATAGAGGACATAGCTCATAGACAGGATGTTTTCACGGTCGCGAGTGACTCCAACCTCAGGCCCCAGGCATCCAAATTTGCTAACTCGCGAGCCATTATCAGACCGATTATGGTTGGGAAACTGGTTTGAACATGGTCGGGGTAAGAATACCCACTGCCTATCCCATTGACCCATTTCAGTCTTGATGGTACCATCATGGGAAAGACCGCCTATATCCCGGTGATAAGTCGGTTTTAATACTCTATAGAGGGTGGTGTGAACTACAACTGGGACCCTCCCTGAACAAAACTGTTTCAATCTGTTTAATTGTTCGTTCTCGACGATGGCAATTTGGGTGACATTTTAAATGAATTGATGGCTTCCATATCCCACGTCTGCCGCGCCCCCAATCTAGTTTGGATGACAGTCAGCACTCTTTGCGCATCTGGAAATTTGTGGGACTTCCACATCTTTGTTTCCGTACGTTTGGTGGACTAGAAGTACTTCAGTTCTTTGATCCTGTTTCCATAATTTCGTGCTCTTTCAGCCTGGGCTGGGGAAATTCGGCAGACACAATTCCCTAAATTATATGAAAATTTATGTTTTTTTCCTTAGCCTGTACAGGCTTTTCTGCCTTTTGGAAGGATGGGGCATTTCAGAATGGTTATTGGGGAAGAATGGGAGTATGAATGTAAGAGGGGCTTTGTCTGGACTCGGATTTTCTTGACAAGAAATGAGTGATAGGAAGAATGCTTCTGTGATGTAGGGGGGACGTGGTAGAGGTCGAGGAGTTTGCTGTCATTTTTGATGGAGAATTTTTGTTCGCTTCTAATTTCTCTTTGAAAAGCCTAATCTTCCCAGTCTTCTCGAAACCGAGGTCATACATTTTTGTAATTCTTTCAAGGGTATAGATTTTGAGGCCAGGAGTGAGTCCGTGCCTTTAGTTCTCTGGTCCTACCAGCAACCAGCCATTCTGCACAACTGCACTGGCAGCGGGCGAAGGCTTTTCCGTGAATGGGTGCTGAAAGCTCGAACCAACCAGGGGTTGAACGACATCAGACCCAGAGGCTGGCATCCCCATCACATGCGTGGCGGAATTTAAAGACGTGATCAGAGGGGAATCTTGGTCAAGCGGGGAATGACTTACAGAGGCCTTCTTCTATGTTGGGAATGGAGAGGAAGGCCGTACTGTTCTTTTAAGACTAGGAAGCAATTTTTCACAGTGGTAAATTATATAGAAATACAGGAAGATTAGGGAAAAGAAAAAGGCAGCAGGAAATATAAAATATTAGGTTGGTGCAAAAATAATGTCGTTTTCTCACATACTGTGAGAAAACGATATTATTTTTGCACCAACCTAATAAAATGTATTAGGTTGGTGCAAAAATAATATCGTTTTTTGACGTATTGTTTAACGTCAGAAAACGATATTATTTTTGCACCAACCTAATAAAATAAACGATAGAAAATTAACAATACAAAAATCCAAATCAATAAGAAAAACTAGTTTAACCAGGAAAACAATAAGTTGTTTGAGAAGATAAAGTAAAAAGGCTTGGAAAAACAAAGAAATTTACTGCGAAGGTAAGAAAATAAGAAAGAAATAGTACATAATCAAGTATCTGGCTATACCAGGAAATTAAATTTGGAATTAAATTTGGTAAAAACTACCAAGCGTTAACCCCGAAAGGTTAAGAAATCAAAGAAATAATACAAGAAAAGAATAAAATAAACTGTTCGTAAAGAAAAATAAATTTAGTTGAAATGTACTATAAAAAGTTCTATGAAATACCCGGAAGAGTTTAAAAATAAATTTTGCCCAAGGCGGTAAAGTTAAAAAGTAATAACGGAAAGTAGCCTAGAGAAAAACAGAAGTGAAAACGGTTAAGTGGGGAGAGTAAGAATAGATGTTGCAGGTGAACTCATCCATAAAGTTCAATTTCTTCTCTGTAACTCCACGAGAAATTTTTCAGAAGTTTCTAAGCTGGCTTTACCCATTTTTCTCCTTGTTTGTTCATTGATAATAGTGAATATCAGACGCTGTATATCCAGTTGTAGTTTTATTTTTACATTATTCATTTTAACAAATTTCCTCTTTTGAGATGTTTCTAGCTCAGTTAAAGACACATTCGACGATTTTTTCTTTGTAGTTTGTTCTTAAAGTTTTTTTTTTTTGCTTTACACAAAGGATTTACCACGTTCACATACGTTCTTCTATTTTTTCCATTTTTTGTATTTACAATGAGTTAATTTGTGTCCAATCTTCCAACATTCATAGCATTTTTTGTTCCTGAAAAAACAATCACTTTTAAACTGTTTACCACCACAACCATGGCACAAGCATTGGGTATTAATCTTTTTTAAATGCTTTCTTAAGTGTTGGAGAAGGTCTATACTTAGGTACCTCCACGAGCATAGCATGATGAAAAACACGCCAAACTAGACGAAAACAAAATTTTATCGTCTAAATGTTTATGTTATTATTAAGAGTAAAGATCAAAATGGGGGTATTTTTTTACATTTTTTAATCGTTCCTAGAAATTTTCGTTAAAAATCTTGTTTTTTTTGAGTCCGCAAAATTGACCATTTTTTTACATTTTATAAAAAAACTGGAAATCTCACTTGGAAATTCTTTTAAATATCAATTATCATTTTTTCAAAACTTATTTTAAGAAAATCAGAAATTATTATGTTTATTTAAAATATTTTGAACCAAGCTTAACTTAGCTTCTGCGCTAAAAAGATGTAATTTAAAAATAAAACAAAGCAGGTCAAAAACTTTCCCGTCACTTGACAGGTGATGAATAACATATTGACGGATTCCGTGAGGATAATTTGTTCTGGGGAAGGAGAAAAGTGAAATAATTTACATTTAAGTGAACAAATTATTTACCTCGTTATTTTTAAGGAAAACTTTCAGCGCTCTAATTTTTTTTTTTTTTTTTTTTTTACTTAGCTTTCACCTTCACGTTTACGATGCTTTATGGAAAATATATTCTAAAGAAATTAAAATAAGACTGTTAAGAGTGAGATTAAATTTCATATTTCATAAGAAAGGTATCTAATTAATTTATAGGTACCTTTCTTATGAAATTTTATCAGAAGTATACATAAAATACTATAATTTTATGTACATTTATTACATTTTACTGTGTATTTCCATTCATTTTATTATTAATTTTGATATTTCATTTATGGAAAAATGTCATAACTGAGATTAATATAAAAATAAGATCATATAAATTTCATAAGATGATACTGATATATGTAGGTACCCTTCTCAGTTGAAACTGAAAAATCAAATTAACTTCTCCACACGTGTTTCGCAAAAGTAAAGGCCTTAACAGCGGAGAACAATGCTTAACTCAAATAACGTAACTTAATTGTATTCTGCTTGGTCTTCCGTACTTTATAATTACAGCCCGAGTTTAAACACAAAATTACATTTCTTAATTACTGCGAATCTTTTAATTAGTCAAAATGATACTATTTACAACGCTCTAAAAAAAGTCTATCTCATAAGGAGACTTAGGAAACCCGATGCAGCTTTTAACTAATTTTATAATATTTTAACAACTTAAATGTGAAAATCTATTATAATTAAGAAATAACAAATAATTTTATTAAAAATTCATTTTCATCGAAAATATTTTTGCTTTCAGAAAATATTGTCCATATTCATAAAAACATTTAAAAGCAAATAAAGACATTTGAAATTAAATAATATCTTTGTTTTATTGAGTTTTGTATGTTACAATTCAGAGCTGATTTTCAGGTAGGGGGTCTAATTAAAAACAACAAAAAAAATAACATGATTTGCATTCCTCAAAGCCTTGTGCTTTTAACTATTGTAATCACTAAACCCGATGCGATCGAATTTCTAGCGTTTTCATAAAATTAGTTATGGGCGGTGGGTAATAAATATAAAAAAAAAATTCTGCCATGACTTTAATAAAAAAAAATATTTATAATAATTTCGATCATCTGTGAATAGTTCCTGAAAGTTTCATTAACATCCAACAATTATTTTAATTTTTGCAAAATTTTCCAAATTAATGTGTGTCATACCTAAAAAATGTGCTAAAAATTGTCTATGTTATTTTACTAGTTCCGGTGATACAAAGAGAAACTTTCCTCTTAATACTAACATAAGCATTTAAACGATAAAATTTTGTTTTTGACAAGGCTGGCGTCTTTTTCATCAAGCTATGCTCTTTTTTTAGCGATTTCGTGGAGGTATCTATCTATACTTCTTTTTCTTAAATGGTCGGACGTTACGTACGTGTGAAATGTCTCTTTTCTCAATCTTTGCACTATCGAGTTTCAGATTAACCATGCGTTGACACTCTTCAGCTATTTTCTGGAGAGTTAATTTTGAAACCATCGCTAATTTACATCTTAGCTCTTATTTCAGCATCCTTATTAGCAGTTAATCCATGTAAAAATATTAGGCATTTGAATAAATCCGGTGTTAATTCATTCAACTTCACTACGGTTCACTACGCTAGCATAAGTGACAAAATCTTCATTTTCATCCTTTACTAAGTTAAGACATTTCCAACGTGTGTTAAATAGTCAGTACCTATCACTGAAAATTTCTGACAGAATTAATAGTTTCATGAAAATTTATTTCACATGCTTTTTTTTTTTTTTTTTCTTTGTAAAATAAAATTCACTTACTTCTTCATGTTCTGGTGAAGATAGTTTTCTAAATTATAAGCAAACTTTTTATCCATAATTCCGGTGCAAACAATCCTTTTTGAAGATTTATTCGTATCTTCTATAATACGCTAGAAATATTATTACTTCGTCTGGACTGTATAAAAATTCACCAATTGAATTAGCAACAGCATCTGGAGTGAATGAATCTGACGTTCTTTCCAGTGAAGTTTTATGTAATAATAATTCCAGAACTTTCTGTTGTTGCTGCTGTAATTGTTCCAACATTTGAACCATGACAGACTTTAATTCTTCCATTTTTTTATTTATTTTATTTTATTTTATTTTTTTTTTTTTGTAGTCTGCCGAAGTGATTTTTGAATATCCTCACCAGGTTATCTATTTGTAGTTCTGCGAAATTCGTAGCTCCACGTGTCGTCACTTTTCTGAAGTGGTAAATATTCACTGAATATCCTGTTAAGATGTTTTTTTCCTCTTGTGTGAGTTTAATGCGAATTCCTCGTCGCCACTGTTTTGACGTAAGACTTCCATTAATAATTAAGTATAACTTAAGATTTTAATGTCAAAATATTAATTAAATATATTTAATTCCAACCGCAAATAAATATTTAACAAGAACAAAGAAATAAAAGTCAATGAAAGATAATTAACCACTTCAGTGAATACCTTGTTAGTGGCTCGGCTCGGCTTGCCTTAACGTTCGGTAAATTCGAAATCAAAAGCCAAATCATCGCCGCGCAATAATTCACACTAATTCGACTGGATAGTTCCACTGAATAGGCACTCAATACACACAATATTTATTTGTATAATGTATACAAAATATGACACAAGACCAAATTGGAGGATAGGGAAAGGGACTGTCATCTTCTGTCTTAACATTAAACTTAGCTAACCATAAGCACTGACCCAAACATATCACAATATTCGAAAACAACAACGCATTCTTACTTACCATTCATACTTACAACCACCATAATACCTCAATGTCTCTATGGAGTTCTAACTAGTGTACAATTCTTGTCTGTGGGGATAGGGGAAAATATCAACAATTTAAAATCGAAATCTCAACCTGTATTTACAATATGAATAAAAATCTATTTACAAGAAACTAAATAAAATAGTGTCAGTAATAAAACCATCCACAATCCTTAAATGTGGCAGAAATATCGGCTAACTGGACGAAATCAACGTGGAACTTTAATAATATGCAATACTCATTCGACCAAAACCACTCATTCAAACACACACTCATTCAAACACTAAAACATATACAAAACACACACCCGAAATCGAAAGGGGTCCCGCATCCATCAGAGAACTGACGTCTCTGGACAACTAACGGAGGAGAGGAAGGGGAATTAAACTAAAGAAAGTGGAGACAGGAATAAAAGAGGCCAGACAAAAAACTACCCTAAAGTAAGCTAAGCTATTTTCGGGCGGGGTTGCCAATGTTCGACATTGGGCAATCTCCTGATGCCTAACAGGCATCAAAATGACACTCTAAGTCGGCTCCTCTTATTCTGATGGGGGTAGCCGCCGCCTTTCCATCTTAATCTTGCTGATACTTAAATAACAAGATCAGTTGGGAAGAAATGAACTCCTCGCTCCCATAGAATCCCTTCTGACGTGACGTCCATATCACAACTCTCATGACACCTAGCAAGCAAACGTAGTGTTCAGCCTTCATCATCGTCAGTACCACATTGCTACAGACAGAACTGACCTTAGCGACGAAAACCTTCCCGTGCAGGATGCGAACCATGATGCTTTCAACAAACTTGCACCAGGGACTACGAACTTGCTATGAAAAAAGGCATGACCGAACGCAGTTTGGAGATTTCTCCAAACCCGCCGAATAAAGTATTTTTCCGACCCAGAGAGCCAGGTGAGTGATACCTCATTATTATTGAGACATTTCAACCCGAATGCCCAAGGCCATATTGAGCGAGCCTCCTGCTTCGTAAAACCGAGCTCGTCAATCAGATCATCTCGTACGGATCCCCTAACACTTAATAAAATGCCTTTCGAGATAACGCCTGGACATTGGAAAGGCCATCTGATGCCTAAAAGAGGTGTTTCAGAGCAAGACGACATTCACAATAGAAGGAGCACTCACCTCAGGTAAACGGCGGACCCCTTCCTTGCACGAGTGCACACTTCTCAGGAGTGGAAAGTTCTTATGGGCATCTTCCTTCCAGAATCCTCCCGCCTCACCTGAATCGCGACATATTCGATCTAGGAACGCGATGCGAAGCGTATGATGATGAGTCTCGGCGCTAGGCATACCCAGACATTCAGACGGGTGGACGTAGCAGATATTGTGAGCTACCTTAGCGAACTTGCCTCCCCACAAGAACAAGACCCATACTGATGAAATTAATATGGTGGACGGAAGTGAAAGTACAATCGGTAAAGGAGAATTGGGTATATGTGCGAGACACATACCTCCACCCTACCCTTTAAGGAAAGATTCCTCCCGGACCACAGACGAACTGCGACCTCGGCCTTCTCCTGCACCTTCGAGAAATTAATTTCCAACAAGAGATCGGCACCGACCCCTCAGTCCAGAGGAAATGTCCATGAAGGGAAACTCCCTTCCATGCATCCAACCGCAAGCCAACAGACTTATCGCGGTTGATCTTGGACCAGGTCACCGTATCATAGCCTCTGATTTCTATGTTGACTTTGTCAGTCTCGGCTCTGCTCGACATAAGAACTGAAACTTCATCAGCATAGGAGGAATACCTGATCGAGGTGGTAGCAGCAGGCAGGGAAATTCCGCGTAGCGTAAAGCAAAGGCGAAAGCGGACAAACTTGACGAATGAAGAGACAATACGAAAGACTCCGATCGAACTCCATTCACTTCCACTAGCGCACTGGGAGATGCATAGAGAAGTCGGATCCTGGTGCGTAAGTACGGCCCAAAGCCGGCTGCCGAAAGGACAGCCTCCAGAAATTGATGGTAATCCCTATCGAAAACCTTGAATGGATCTAAATTAATTAGCGCGGCGTCACTGTCGACTTGCTCGATGATCAAACGTATCATATGAAGGTTATCCTGAATAGTCCTGCTCTTCACAGCACAAGTCTGTACGGAGCCAATCAGACTAGAGAGGACATCCTGCAAACGGTTGGCAAAATCTTTAACTCTGTATTTAACATCGTTAAGGGCCGAAAGTTACCTATCCCATTTCCACCGTTTTTGTTGTCACGAAGTAACTTGATCACATCCCTGGTAAAGCGTTGAGGTATAGACCCCTGCTTCAAGCAGTTGTTGAAAATTAGTGCCCGCAAAGGGACGAAAACGGGCGACTGCCTCAAATACAGTTCGTAGGGGAGACCATCTAATTCTGGAGATTTATCCAGGCCAACCTGCTTCAGCGCTTCCCAGACTTCCGACTTTGTGATGGGACCCTCGAACCCAGCCACTTTAGCTGCCTCCATGCGGGGAAGTCGGCTAAATTGTCGCCGAACTGGGAAGTGCTCAAACCGGGATCCCTGGCGGGGGGATCCTGGAAGTAATCAGGAAAAGCCATACATATGCCGCGTTTGTAGTCACGATCCGATTATCCGGAAATGTGACGATCATCTTTTTACTCACATGCCGTTTGCACCGCTAATCTGTCTAGATTGAGTCGATGACTATATTCAGCAGAAAACGACCTACTTTTGGATTTTAATTTATCCGACCACATATTCCCAACCACATCTGTCAGTTCACGTTGTAGCATTAGTAATAGCTGTTCCTGGAAATCTTGCTCACCAAATAATGATGCGTTAAATTTTCAATAGCCAGCCAACTTAACCTTTGGCCTATCTAAGTTTAAACGAACCCGGACGAACCTATCATCTGAATAAACTATATAATGGAAGCTTGGACACCCTAAGAGCCCTGCACCGACTCTCTCAGATAAGACTCTGTCGATGTTGCTAGAACGGGCATCCATAGTCGAGCCGCTGCTATTTGTCCAACACAACCTCTCGAGGATATTTATTATGGTACTTTTCGACAAGATAAAACTTAACGATAAGTCTCGAAATGGTTTCAGACCTCGGTTGTTAGTACTTGATTTTAGCCGTATACGATCTATATCGGGGTCAAGGACTGCATTCCAGTCATCCGCTAAATCTAACCGACGAGATGTCGTCAATAACGCCTCTATCTACCGAAACAAATCAGGCCACTCAGAATGGTCATTGGACGCATAAACCCAAATGAGACGAACAGTTTTATCCCTTATAGTAACATCCAGCATGCAAAGCCTGCTTGCCTGATCTACGACGACAAGAGCACACACTACGTTCAAAGACTTGCCAGAAAACTCTTCTCGAGCGATCATCAAAACATGCTGAAAAGCCCTTAAACAGGATTTCCTCATAATCACGATGATCTGAGGAGGTTACCTAATATACTGAAAAGTTGTCCTACTCCTAAACCTGAATATCTGTCCTCAAAATAAGGTCTTTTGTTATGAAGTCTCGAATGCTAGCGGCTTCACAGTCGGGAGCCCTGGGTAGCAGTACGTCCCACATGAGGAAAGTCTTTTCCTATAATCACTCTGCGGTTTTATAACGGTCTTTTTTGTAGAACGGCAAATTTTGTGCGAACGCTTGTTCACCACAAAGACTGGCGCAATTCTTCTTCTAACTTTCTGTAGTTCCACGGGATTTGTCAAGAGCCCATCTTTTGTGACAAGATGAGCATAGTTCTTGAATTTCTCCAGGAACTCCTTAATGTTGATTATGTATTTCGGTGGCAACTTCTAGAAAGATAGCGTCTCCCCGACCGCTTTGCTGTCGTCTTTATATTTTTGCTTCCGTAGTAGTTGTCTCTTCTGAATTTCGGCTATTCTCGGCCACAATACTTCTTGGGTTTTAATCGTCTTATTTGATTTTTTTATTTATCATTTTCGGCCACCATAGATTCCTTGTCATTCGTCTTGGTACTATTTTGTTTTATTTTTTTTTCGATACCATACAATTTTCGTCGTTTCACTTGGTAAGATCCATAATTTTTTTTTCAGCCACCATTTCTTTGTTCAGGTCAATAGGCGTATTGGTATTTTTCACTTTATCAGGTGGGTCTTTCTTGGGACCAGATAAATTTTTCTTGACCGACCTGCTTCAGCCAGCCATTCTTATTGATGAGTATGACTTTTTTATTAAATGAATAAATTTAAAAATATACATTTTTTTGAAAAAACACAAAATTCTTTCAAAGTAGAACATTTTCCTTTTTTTTTTGTTAAATAAGACCAAAATTAAAGAAATAAATTAAACAAACATATAAAAAAGATAAATATACAAACAAGAATTTTACAGGCAATAATCAAAACACAAAACTTCTTCAAATGAAGAATTTATGAAATTAAGAAAGAAATTTAAGAAGACAAAAATATTGGTTCAAATCAAAAAGCGGTAAAACGTGTAAAAATTTACAAATTACGTAATATATAAAAGTAAAAAATTTCTTTTTTATAAAAATATTGCGGCAAAAGAAAACAGTGAAACAAAATTCGTAAAAAAAAAAAAAACAAGTTTTAAGAATAAACCAAAATGACCGACACGAAAAAAACAAAAAAAAAAAAACTAGGTCTGTCTAGGAAAAATAAAGATACTATAAATAAAACAATGGAAAAATAGACTGTAAAATAAAACACACAACTTATGAGAACTATTCAAACTGATAGAAGGATAAACTGAAATTAATGTCGGTCAGGGAATACTAGGTGCAAAATAAAGATAAAATAAGAACTGATAGAGGGTGAAAGAAAAACTGAAAATAAAAAATGAAAAATTTATTCACAAATAATCAACAAACGTAAGAAGATTAAACTTTTAAGACTTAACGCAAACTTCAGAGTCCAAAACAAAAATTTCAAGATTGGAACAGCAAAAATAATGTCAGGCGCTATTATGCACAGGTCAAACTGGTTGGTGAAAAGAGAACTCCCACTACGTCTCAAAATGATATTCTTCGTACACTGACTCAAAGTTGTCGCTCAATAATCACACCAGCCTGAGACCGCTATGTATACACCTGGTGGAAAACATATATTCATAAATCCAGAGTGTCACGCTGGAACCTCAATGTCGGTAGTTACTTATTTTCTTCCTATATGACACTTATGTATAAAATGATGATCCATCAAATATTAGGTTGGTGCAAAAATAATGACGTAATAATATCATTTTTTGACGTTAAAAAATACGTCAAAAAACGACATTATTACTTCATTATTTTTGCACCAACCTAATATAATCGCGGTAATTATCCATCGGTTCACATGTTAAAACTAAAAGAAATTGTGTAAGATAAATATTTGTTATAATATTTGACTTTCTCAGAAGAAATATGATCGACTTTTCTCATAAAGAAATATGATCGACTTTTCTCATAAAGAAATATGATCGACTTTTCTCATAAAGTTCAACGACAAAACAGAAGTACTCTCTCAATATTCTGATCATTTACCGATATCAATTTTTGAATTAAAGGCTGATTATGAGTACATAAGAATTGAAACAAATTCACATATACACAATGACATATAAAATAATCAATTCTCCATATCTTAGAGAGCATAATTGATCTGATTAAAGTTAGTTTTATAAGTAATATATTTTACCCTAATATAATAATTATATAATAATCCAAATAATAAATAACATATTATTAGTCGTCTTATTTAAAGCAAAATAATCAGCTAAATTAAATAAAATTTAAAGAAACACATCCGTTTTAGTCAAGCATCTTTAAAAGTGTACTGGACTATAGAGCTTTCATACAACTGTTTCCTTCTCAGTATTACATCAAATGTTATTTTCAGAGAACACCAAATAATGATCAGAATTTATAGCTTGTAGTTAAACACTGCACAGAACTTGAGAAACAAAAAAATTATGCTTCCTAAAGAATTTAGGTCATGTTATATTCTGAGATAAAACTGTATATGAATGATGATTATCATGTTGAAGTAAGTTCACATCTCAGTGATGGCAGCTATGACTGAAAAAAATCATACTCAAATTTCAATGACACAACGTCAATACCATGAACTTTAGATTATTCTGTATTATAGGCTATAGGGTTTTCAATATTTATTTTTCAATAATATTTACGGCTATTCTCTCACTAAATTATCTTATTGCTTAATTGGATTTTAATAATGTAAGGGTTAATATGTCAGCGCAAGAATAAAGCAGCATAAAGTCATTGATAGTGGCAATATTTTTGGAAAATGAATCCTATGTCTCGTCGGTGAAAATAAATACACTCATATATAAAATAGAAATTAAAAGAGCAGTTAGATTTTCCATTTTCTGTTATTACGCATTCACTTTTTTATTTGTCATTGATAAAAATTATGGAATAAATAAAATGAAAACATCCAATAAAAAAAATAAAACCTACTCTAACTGTACAAAATAACCAAAAATGTAGTAGGGCAAAAAAAATTGGTTATCATGAAGAATGATGTATTAAGCGAGAAATTCACAAGTTGTTAATGAATATAGAGATTAAAGCAGATCAGAACATAGCGTGGATATGATGACGGTTAGTAATATGGGGGCAAAACTGAAAATATTTAAAAGATTTGAAATTATTTATTATTGCCTTTGTATGAATTATTCAAACATTGGTAACAGATGTACGCACCGCTTTTCCAGCATGGTCATCGCTTTGGAAGAAAAATGAGCAAGATGAGAAGGACAAAAGCAAATAATTATCGATTTTCATTTATAAATGAACTAGAAATATCTGCCGAACATAGGAGATAATATCACTGAAGTTGCTTTTTACATATTTGCTAAATAATTCATATATGAGAACGTATTTCAAAGATATACCCAATGCAAATTAAATACAGAGAGTAGGCCAAAGACACTGATAGAAAAAATATTGTTGCTCGTCAATCTAGGCATTGACGAATTTTAAATTATGAGGCAAAATATTTTAATCGTCAGAAAGTTTAAGTTTATGGTATTATTCTATTAAGTTTTGTTGTATAAAATATTGTTGTATAAAATAGTTGATAATAATAATGATAACGATAATAATAGCAGTGAAGATTAAGCACTTCCGGAACAATAGTTATGCTCCCTTTTGTCATATTACTTTTTGTTGTTCCTATAAGTTAAAAAATTATAGAAAAAATGTAAAGTTATATAAAAATAATACTTCGTCTCTAAATAAAATCGGCTGAAAGCAAATAATTAAAATAATTTGGTGGGAGAGGGGGACATCCAATATCTTAGCCAATGAATAGCGCATATGAAAAAACACAATACTCTTACTCCGATGCTTTAATTTGAAAGAAATTTATATTTATTAAATGGTATGAAAATTAATAACACATAATACAACATTTACAAAATAGTCTTGCACAAAAATTTCCTTTGTAAGCTTGTGTAACAAGTATGTTGGACTCAAACAAACAGTTATCATTATTATCAACATAATGCTCACTTTCTTCTATTCATTTGACTATCGAAAGTTGAGAAGGATGGCAAATTCACAAGCTGGGTTTCTGATTTATTTAGGCAACAGTTTAGCCAACAAATTGAGATGAGATAAATTTCGTATTTCATAAAATGTTTAGAATCAGGGTTAATAACTTTAATTTTGTAAAAAAACATTCACAAAAAAACTATAGAAAGATATAGCTCACTAAATTTGTAGAAACTTCTTTCTGCTTTCTTTATATTCTGTTACTCCATTTCATTGTCGGCATAGTTATCCGTCAAACCAGACTTCTTAAACAGTCACGTATCGACTCCGATTAGAATCAGAATTTTAATACTTTGTGTTCGTAATTTAGTTTAGCTATTGGTTAAAAATCACAAATGTATCTCTAACCAACGCCTGCTTACAAACTTATTTTTGAGACTTGAGCTCTTTTTTTTACAAAGTTGAAAAGCTAATTTTATACATGTATTTTTTTCGTAAACTGTCAAGCTTGATTATGGCGACATATTTACATCAATTTGCGACTCGCATATAGGCTTTATTCATCAAAATTTTTATTTAAGCCATGTTTACTAACAGCCTGGTTTCATTATAGAAGTTTTATATTTAAAGAATACCTGTTAGTAACTGTCTTTTTTAATGAATGTTTATAAACATTCTCCTCAGAAAAAAAATGTAATAAAAAAACACTATTGTATTAATTTTTTTATTTACCCTTTAATTATTTTTCTATAATTTTACATTTCTTGTTAATCATATAACTTTTTATTACTATCAATGACAACATTTAGAAGGAAAATAATAAATATTCACGCGGAAAAGATAGAAATCATGAAGCAAAAATATTTTATAAGATTATTACTGTACACGATAAGAACTGTTGTTCGTTATGCCAGTGATGTATATGCGATAAGATACTGACTTTTATTCAGTTTATTAAACACTGGCCATGCCCATTCTCAAGCCACATAGCACTTTTCGATGGAGCTTATAAAAGCCTTAATAGTGTTTGCTTAGAATTTAGTGCATTAATAGTGCTTAGAATTTAGTTTTTTGCGCAAATTTGCAATTGACTACATCTTTCGTATTGTTCTCTTGATCGCCATACATTTTTCGATAAAATAAAATTATGAGCACTCATTGCAAAATTTATTTCTTACTTTTGTCCATCTATTTTATTTTATTTTATTTTATTTTTATTTTATTTTATTTATTTATTTATTTATTTACTTTAATTTCGGACTTGCTCACCCCATATCTGCAATTTGAAGCGTTTCTATTTTCTGCCAGTGTTACATTTTGATAATATAAAATTAAAATTTGAAAAGTTTGATTCAGCAAATGATGCTAAATTTATGAATATTTACTCCGAATTGGCATAGCAACAGCGACATCTGTTACCTTTTGTGCAAACTCATATAATTTAGTGGTAGCATTTTATTGAAGGCCGTCCAATAGATAATGTATTGATCTATACAAAGTTTTCCATACTGAGAGTTCTCGGTAGATTTTTACAACATATATATATATATATATATATATATATATATATATATAGTTGTATAGATATAATTTTGTAACCCAGGCTTTCACTCTTTTGCGATCATCAGACAAACTGGTCATCAGTGCAGTTATCTGGTCACTTTAGTTCATTAGGGGTTTCGGGTCTTTCAACATCATACCCCCTCTCCACGGTGATCCAGCCGATACTGAACGGGTATCTAATTTGTGTACCTTCCGTCAGCTACAATTTTTCCACCTTCCGAAGTACACACTATACGACTCTTCTTGGCAATTTATCGTCCAATCCTGGATAACTTCCGGTTCACCAGGTGGGGCGCGGTGCAAACAAATGCCAGCCAGGGATCACCCGTAGGTAACAATGGTTTGGGGTTCCCTAATTCTGTCCCTTAGTCGAGACTCCATTGTCGGGTGTAGTTTTAGGTTATACACAAGACCTCCACTCCCCACCCAAAATATATGTCTATATCATTATAATAATTTTGTATGAGATTCCTTACACAAATATATGTACGATCCTACCTTTTAGATCATTAACTCAGCTTGCCATGTTGATATATGTTATATTTTCACACACACACACACACACACACACACACATATATATATATATATATATATATATATATATATGTATAGTTTTCAGCCGCCCTTGATTACAGCAATTTTGGTTTGTGTAATAACGTCTCTTCTTTTTTTCAGACAATACCTTGTTAGTATCAAGCTACTCTCATCTATGAACGAGATTTGACATATTCTGCAATAAAATTTCGCGGAAGTAAGGAAATTGGTGAAATTCATCGATGGCAAATGATAGGATGGCATCAGTGAGGCAAGCCAAATAAAGAAATTGCTAGTTTTTTCCAGATTGTCAAGAAATTTAATAAAGAAGGCCATTGTCGGGAGGAACAACATTCAGGAAGACTAAGCATCGTATCTGAGCGAATGAAAAGAGCGCTGAAGAGGGAAGTCATCAGAAACTGTCGTCAGAGTGTCAAAGATGTCGCCAAAAAGTATAGAAATGTCGCCTTTTGTGGTGAGAATGAACTCTGAAAGAGGTAGGCTATCAAAAAAAGAGTTGCAAGAAAGAATCCCTTGATTTTAGAGGTTAACAGGAACAGACGGTGAGAGAATTCGAGAACAAAGATTATGAATTTTGATAGTCTGTAATTTGGTCAGATGAAAGTAAATTCTACCAATATTCGAATCCGAGACAGGATTATGTTTGGAGATATCAGAATGAGACTATGAACACTGAATGTCTGCAGGTGACCGTGAAACGTGGAGGGATTTGAGTAATGGTGTGGAGCGCTGTCTGGTTTGGAAGGAAATCTGAACTGATTCTTGTTGACGAGTGGTTGAATGGTCCAAAATACTTTCAGATATTAGAGAAAGGACTACTCCCACTATTTGAAACCAATCAGATTGACAAGACTGTCTACCTTTTTCAAGATGGTGCGCCATGTCATACGAGCAAAGTAGCAAAGGCCTGGAAGGAATCGTAAGGAATCAAGTCACTGCCATGAGTAGCCCCAAATCCTGACATGAATCCAATAGAGCAAATTTGGGAGGACCTTGACCGAAGACTTCGAAAGCGTGCAACCAAAATTACGTCAGTGGCAACACTTAAAGAAACATTGCTAAAGGGGTGTCAAAATATGGCTTAATCGAATATGAAAAATCACAAGCACTGAAACTAGCAAATGAAGGACCTACTCCATACTAGTTTCAAATACTGTTTATTTATGCTGAGTTTAGATTACATATTTAAATTTTGAAATTGGATGTAGCTTATTTCTCCTGGCTAAAAACTTTTTTTAGGCCACTATATATATATATATATATATATATATATATATATATATATATATATATATATAATTTTGCGTATGTCTTAGTGGTATAGAAATTTCCCTGAGAAAAAAAGTATGTTTATCATTCTTTTTCCTTTCAGCCATCCTACCTGTTAAGTGTTAAGTATTGTGTTATTATATCATGGATATAATAAAGGCCATAATGGGGGAAACAGAAAAGGGAGAATAAACCTTTCTTTCATAACTCTCCCGTTATAATTGTTTTATTTCATGCTAGTATTCTTTGCATATACTTATATGAATGAATTCCAAAGCAGAATTCATTTTTACCTGCAAAAGTAGAGTTAAAATAGAGGTAATCATTTTTCATTGCACGTGAAGAAAAGTAATAATTAATGGAACTTAAAAATTGGTTAAATAAAATATTTCCGTATTTTTTATGTTACAAATAAATCGATACACACACACACACACACACACACACATACACACACACACACACATATATATATATATATATATATATATATATATATATATATATATATATCCAAACGAGTTTGATTAAAACGAGCGAGAATAATCTGTCTGTTTAACTTTTTATTTTATTTTGGAAACAAGGTCGCACCAAAAGGAATGGCGATTTTTTGTATATAAAAGACAAACCCAAGCTCCTCATCAAAGCGTTGAGGCAAGCTTACAGGTAAATAAAAAACAAAAACAAAAAACAAAATAAAAAACTAGAAAGACATCATAATTCGATAATTCGGAAAAGTGACAAATCCAACACTTTTGTTATCCTAAACAAGACCGAGTAAAATAAAAAAAATTGAACACTCAGCTTCGTCTCATAATCTCATAAATCCCCACTCCCGTATATCAATTAACAAACACCCTAAACCAACTGGTACTACCATACTTACATAATAAGTGTAGCGTTAGCTCCAGAAGTGAATTCCTCGATATATTATAGTCTAATAAACCAAATAACACCAGCCTAACATCGTTAGACGTTGAAAATTTATTCACTAATGTTCCTGTTAAACAAACTATAGATATAATCTTACAAAACGTAAGCAGTCTCACCAACTATTCTGCAAAAACTTCTTCCATCCTACACGACACAAGTACCTTTTTACAATCACTATGACAACATTTACACACAAACTGACGACTTAGCAACGGTTTCGCCCCTCGGACCTACTCTATTTAATTTCTACATGACACATGTAGTAAATGAAGTCTAGAATAATTCTATAGGGATACAAAAGGCATTTATCTTTCTTTGGTAGAAGATAAGTCCCTTGGTCACATGACGACCGCTTCGTGATGTCACTCCATAGATTGATCCAAAGCTGGACTCGATTTTCGGCTCGTGAATAACAACCAAACGAGAAGGTTGCATTCTTCTAGACTGGGCCTTTGGGCCAGACTGAGGCTAATTCTGCTTCCCAAGCCTACAAGCACCTGATGCCATTTCCCTTTGGGACATAGATGAATCCGGACCATTTAAATTTGGATTCCTAAAACTAGCTTCTCCAGGCCAGGAATATCTTCAAATTATATGTAAGATCTTTCCTTTTGTTCCTCATACTTTACTTTGCTATGTAGACATGTTTGATATATAGTTCTCCACGTAAGACATGTGTATGTACATATTTGGTTTTCTGTATGACGTAGTTTATATAAAATACTCTCCCTGAGAACAAAGCATGTTTTGTCATTCTTTTCCCTTTCAGTCATTCCGTTCCGGCCTGTTGGTAACAATGCCCCATAACGAGAGAAATGTAAGAAGAATAAAATCTGTCTTCCTGGCGCTCTAGTTACATTGGTGACCATGACGCGATTAGAACACGTAAGCAAATATGAAATGTTTATTTATTTCATAAAACACCATGAACGGGTGTTCAGAACGTGTCAGCTAACGAAATATGTTTTTAACACGTATATTTTTTTCATCACGGTAAATGTCGGAGCGGAAAGGGCGATATTATTGTCTTAGCAACTGAAAAACCTTATATTTGTCTAACATGATAGAAAGCTAAGTAATTACCATTTCTTGACGCTTTAATTTGCGTAATTTACGTGTGAATGTTTTTTTTCTGACCACGTGTTCACGCTGAGGCTGAATATAAAAACAACTTCGCCCGCCTCTAACCTTTTCTGCCTATATTTTAACTTATTTATTTATAATAAATTATGAAATTTTAAATCTTTTAAAATTCTGTATTAATTTGTAACGATCATATTGTTATTAAATAAAAACTTTATTTACTGGTCATAAATGGAAAAGGTTAATTCAGCGAGCCTCACAATATTTTGAATTTTTTTGTGTGTATAAAGGTTGTTTTTTTTTTTTTTGTAACTACGGGTGTACATACATAACATTATCAGAAAATAATAGCGGCAAATTTAAAATGTATTGGTTATTTTTTAACATTTCCTCAACAAACGTCTTCGTAACTTACTTACGAAGACTTGTTGAGGAAATGGCTAAAAAAGCCAAAATACTGAAAATTCATTAAAATATATACGTAAATATTTTAAATTTTTAAGATTACTGGGTAGTTAAAAATATATTAAGAAAAAGCCGTAATCATCGTGTAATTTTATGACAATATTCTCGCCCTTACATAAATTAGCCAAACATAAAGAAAGCTAAAGCATCACTCAAATTACAGTCTTGAAGATGAAATGAAGATGGACATTCAAAGTGAAACACATTAAGAGAAGCTTCAGTAACATCAGCAAGTGAGATAATCACAAGAAAATAGACAAGGAAAACTAGACAAAGAAATGAAATTCTTGACAAAATGACAAAGACAGAAAAAAATGCCAAGCTATGGTACAGAATATAGGACATTACACAAAGAAATGTAAGGAGGCAAAAGGAGGAATGGCTAAAATGAAGTGTGCCGAAATAAAAAATTGAGATCAGAAATAAGTCATGTATAAAAGAACTAGAGAAAAACAGAACAAAAGATATGCTCATCGAAAGGATACATAAAATTAAAAGAGGCAAGGCTGATAATAGGACAAAAAATTTCAAAGATGGAACGAATACGTCGTAGAATCTTTCATAACTAAAGAGGGAAACCTGAAATAGACAAAGCTATGGAAGGACCTGAAATATTAGCATAGGATGTGACACCAGAACTGGCTAAGAAAGAACCATGAACAAGAAGAAACCATGAACAATAAAGAACCATGAACAGATGGGATTGTAATAGAAATGCTTTCAGTATAACCAGATTATGGAAATAAAAGAAATATAGAACAGTATGCCATGCTGAGAGACTTTCATTTTTCATAGCGTTGCCCAACAAGCCAGGTGAAAATGAATGCGCGATACATCGGACAATCAACCTAATAAAACAAATAACGAAATTTATCTGAATTCTGATGCATAGCAGAATTAAACCGAAAATAGGACAAGAACAGTGAAGTTTCATTAAAGACGCTGGAACAAGAAATGCAATATTTATGCTCATGATAATATCAAAAATAGCAATACAAATGCAGGAGGACGCATACTTATGCTTTCTATCAAAAGCTTTGTAAGACACGACACAAAGAACGGTTTGAATCGTTAAGAAAAAATGATTTCTTTGGGAAATATAGTATAATACCACAGAACTGATACTCGGAGCAAAATGCCTGCATACAGATAGAATAATTAATTGATTAGGTACACAAAATAGAAAAAGGCATAAGACAATGATGTGTCTTTTTACCAGACTTACTCACACTTTACAGTGAGGCGATACAGTGAGAGAATGGGAAGTCCTGCCAGGATTTATTACTGGGCAGAGACAATCTTAACATAAGATATGCAGATAGCAACACAAAAGGTAAACTGCAGGGACTCCTACAGTAGTTAGTAAAGGAAAGCTAGAAGAAAAGACTAAACATCAATTGTAAGGAGACAGAATGTGTGGTTGTCAACAAAAGGAACAGCCCGAGAAAATGAAAACAAAAAGGATGCTTATACTTAGAATCAGTCAGTTGAAATTTCTAATGAATTTAACACTCACAGGACATATTGATGGCAAGAAGGACAGAAAACTTAAATGGATGACAGAAAAGGGAGTAGAAGGAATGGTGAAACGACAATACTTACTAAGTTCTAAAAAGGATACAATTTTATGAAAAGCCAGGATCACCCATGTCCTGAAAGGACAAAGCATAAAATAACATCATAATTTTCTAATAATAGAAAATAACATCATAATTTAGTTGATAAGATAAAATTAAATCGAGCTTTTTTTTTTAAACATATCTCTTTAAGTGACTCCGATGTAAAAAAAAAATTCTCTGAATTTATAATTTTTCTTGCTTGTATATTTTGAAAAATACTTGAGATCTCAGTGTAAGAATTTTGGAGACATGATAGTTAAAATATATGAAGATCTATTTGCGCATATAAAACTTCCCAAATATGATAACATTGTATTTAGCGATCATATCCTATCTGATCCAGTCTGATGCAAGATTGTGCACACCCACATCCACTGAAACATAACTATGAATATATTCCCATGCTTAAAACCAATGACGACTCACTGGTGTTCTCATTTAAACAACAGGTGTCTTTTCGTGTAAGCTGTCATCTTTCAGATACCTTTTTTTCTGCCGCCGTCATTCATTACTTCACAATTTGTGATGAGCAATATATTTATGAAAATGATTGCCATGATTTCGACAATATCCTTAATTTTTACTTTGACAGGTCAGTTTTAAATTATTTCATATAATTTTCTTCTCTTTAGATTTATTTTCTTTATAAATTATCAATTTAAATGTAAGTGTATTTTCATAATAATCTTTCAATATTTTCTATTATAATCAGTATACTTAAAATTATCATTTTTGTTACAAGTGTAACTACCATCATATCTACTAGCATAATCTCGGATATTTTTGAAGATTATGGGAATTCATTATAATTGAAATGAGGATTATATCAACGCGATTAATATCTTCATGAAAACAATCTATATCAAGTGAAAACAGTTAAAATTAAAATGTTACCATTCTTTCAGTTATATATGTAAACAGTAATGTAATTTTTATCAGTGCTGATTTTTAAAACAAAGTTTTTTTTGTTTTTTTGGTAATAAATATTTTCATCTTAGTGTTAAGACTTGGTTAGCTTAATCGATAAATAACAGTGAATAGCAGTAGATATAAATTTATACAATTACTTTCAAGTATCTATTTTGACATATGAAATTACATAAAAAATAAATACCGAATAAATTAAGAAGACTTTCGAGTTGAACACGAGATCCTACGCATGATGACATATTTGTGAATTTTCTTATTGTAAATTGTATGAAAAATCATGTTGGATTTAATTTCCGACATTATTCTTTATACATTTTCAGTGAGCAAATTCATCAAAAAGTCATGTTTTATTTTCTGTATTTATAATTAACTTCACGAAATATTAATTATTGATGGACGCTAATGATAGACGAAATCACTCTATCGGTAATTTCATTAGAACATGAAAATGAAATATAAAATATCAACCATATTTCTTATTATTAGTGAATATAGTTTATGAAAAGATACAGGACTTTATTAGGACAATTAGCTTTTTTTATACACATTCTCAGAAAAGGGTCGATTTCGTGTTTGATATATATATATATATATATATATATATATATATATATATATATATATATATGTGTGTGTGTGTGTGTGTGTTATTTATGCATTCACTCTTCTGATTTCATAAAGTAAACTACGTGAATACTCAGTAAGCTTTAAATTATCTCTTCCTTTTTTAAGGTGAGTGCGAAAAGGACGAATGTTATATGCTGTGCCCATTACAATATTCTCCTGTTTGTGCAACAAACGGCATAACTTACAACAGTATGTGTGAATTTGAGATGGCTACTTGTAGGTAAGTCGCTTTTTATTTATTTGTAGAATTGTTTTGCAGTGTTAATTAATTATTTCTAAGGTCCATCTCTACTTCTTTTCAAATAAATGGGAAACATTTGTTTTTAAGTGTTACATCGTGTCCTGATAATGTTTTAAATAGAACGATACATTTATGCAATAGAACATTTATTTTGCATTTGACTCCACTGTACCGTGTTGAATAAATGTTGATGAACAGTGGGTGTAATTAATCTTTTGATATATGACTACAAATAATTACACGCCCCCTTTTCAGCAGGTTCTTAGTTTACATGATAGAATTATTACCAGATATACATTTCTTCCATCATCTTTTATCAAATTTATGGATAGCTTCATTAAACAAGAATATTATTCAATTGAGAGACTAGCACTGCTATCCCTACAGCATAACTTTATTTTCTCATATTAACTTCATATTAATTTTTGTTTATTTATGTCATGGTTTAAAACGGCGATTTATTGTTAGTCATCAATAAATACTTCACACAGAGGTTAAATAATTTCACTGTAATTGTTTTTAAGTGAATGAATAGTCATCAAAAGAAATAAAAATAAACGGGTTACGTGTTGCATTAGTAAAATTTGATTAAATAAACGTAAAGTTTTCTGACAAAAAGAGTCAATTGAGAAAGCAGAGCCAAAGAATTCTGGATTTGTATTTTATTTCAAGGAAAGTTTATAAGTAAATACATAAATCACGTTCATAAAGGTATTACCTGAATTGGATACTGAAATTCTAACTGCAACTATTACTGCTAAAGAGACTTCTTCGAAGTCATAATCACCGATTGCTTCCTGTTGTGATAACATGTCAAAATTATTCTAAGTTACAACTATTCCAGAGTTGTGCACGCTCTAAAACACGTTTGAAAAATGTGTCGCCCTCTTACTTACTACGAAATGCTTATGTTGTCCCGAGTTATTTGTTCAGCGTAAATATAGTTTATCTGTTTTGCTCTTGTAACACTTTTAGAGTGCCCTAATTTTCTCATCGTAAAGGGTTGGCCCCTTGCCATATCATTTCGTTGTCCTCGTTTAGCTGAAGAGACTGGCATATCTAGAACAAGTCAAGTAAATATAATTTCTTTTTCCCGATCCTTAATTACCGGTTGTTGAATGTCTCAATAATGTTGTTTTATTACAGCACTCATAATATATCAGATGTATCATTAAACATTTGGATCATTCGCTGCTATACTAAGTTGTATTACTTTGGGAACAAAGCTGTAGTTTAGATTGTCATATTTCCCATTCAGCTATTTGTATTCAGTTTTAGTCTTTCCGGCACTAACTCTATAATTTAAAAAATTTTTTAGAGTTTTTACAGCTTACCTACATTTCTTACCTTGAATAAAGTGAGATTCCATGCTTTTATTGCCGATTCTACATATATACGATAAATGACAAAACAGCCATATATGTTCTCAGATGTCTACTTTATATGTTATCTTCTACAATAGCAACTCTGATATACATTTTTCTAAATTTCTTATATTCCTTATTCTTCCTTTAGACAAAGTGATACTCCAGTTTTTCCTGCATCTTGACAAAACCCTTGTACATTCCACTGCATTTTGTAGCCTCAAGAAACTGACACGCTTGTTCCTTTGCAACTATGATTGCCGTCTTGACTAACAGTTTTTGTAGTCTTTCATTTGCTTTAGTTTCCACAAATTGAATATTAAAATTTCTGTCTACTACTACATTTGTAAAATCATCGATAGCCCCATTTTGACATTTATGTTCTCTGGTGAAGTTTAAAACTTGACTGCAGATGGCTTTATATCTAAATTCAAATAATGAATTCTCTTGCCAGCCTGCTCTATTTCGACAATACATCACTCCTATTATGTACTTTAACAATATAGCAGTAGTTAATCAAAAGTTTTAGTTTAGAAGTTGACCGGAATATATCCATTGCTCAAATTAATATTGCTACTGGTTGTGAAATAGAATCAAAAAAGGTTTCTAATGATGCAATAGTAAGTGTTATTGATATAAAATGTTTTTTCTATGTCCCATTAAACAGATTGATCGGACTTAGAAAAAACATTTTATATCAATAATATATGATGTTTATATCAATTTATATGATGTTTCTTTTAGTGATAATGAAAGTGAATAAAATATTCTTATGCTTATAAATATATTTTTGTTTCTAACATATTTTAAGAATGATATTGTCAGTTATTTCATTAGAATTTTCTGCCAATACAGATCAAAAGGAAAATATTTTATGATCTATAGTCTGCACTGATGGTTTCATTAAGAAAAAGATGAACATTAATTATCATATACGATTATGATTAGTTATTGCCGTAAAGTTGATACTAAAAAATAAATCATAGACTGCAATTTTTTTTGTTTTTTCTTGTGTCACATTAACAAAAAACGGTAATAGTTCATTTACCGTGTAAGTTGGCAGTAAACAATCAAGAAAAGAATACATTAATTAATGATTAATACTCGAAAAGTAAACATGCAAGTAGCCATTTTGTGTCTACGTCATTAAAAGTCGGTAGATAATCTAAATAAATAGCTTTCTGACAGTCTCCTAAAAAATTAAAACAAAAAAAAAGAAAGAAATAAAAATCAGTGAACACATTTTTATGTAATAATAAGATGAAGATACTGAACTTTCACAATAGCAGTTGGGAAAGTTTTAAATTAGTTTTATCAACGGCGATTTTATATTTGATTGAAAACCATAGTACATTACTTTTCTAAATCATATGTAGCTGAGTATAACGAGTAATAATATCTGGCTTTACCATAAGTTAATAAATATTGGTCAAATATCATTTTAATCATATCACCCCATGCACGGTAATAAAGCCACTAAGTTGACTGAAGCTGATATACTAGGTCTGGATTAATAACATTGTGGATTCTTATTTTGTCAAGAATCTTTAATTACGTAACAGAAGCACTATACAAAGTATCCACGAACGTTAGATTTATTAATGTGTAAGGTAGCTTCTGATCATAAAATATCTAACACTACACAGTGAACCAACTTCCCTAGCTGCAACTGATTCAATATAATCTAAACGAGAAACTGAGAAGGCACAATGAGTCACTCTACTGAAAGCTAACCTCAGCCATGCTGATGGAAGAGTTCTCTCAGACCAATAAAGAAAGCAGTTTCGTTTTGGAGGCTTGTTAAAATTGACAAGTATCAGATAACAACATATTTTAGATCATTTCTGAGATCAGCTGCCGATTTGACTTCATCGAACCGACCAAACTTACTTGACAGGAGTAAATAGTTATCATCAGCATAAATACTGAATTGAGAACTGATGACATCAGAAAGATCGTTCGTGAAAAGTAGGCCCAAAGATAGATCCATGGGGGACACCTGTATGAATGCAAAATTATTTAGAAGAATGGCCGTTTTAAACACTTATCCTTTCACGGTTTGGTAAGAAAGATTGAATCAGTTAAAAAATTCTCCCCGAAATACCAAAATGTTTCAACTTATAAAGACGACCAGGAATGTCAAACCCTGTCAAATCCTTTCGAGATATCCCAGTCAGCAGTCTGAAGTAACAGTCCGAGCTTCAATATTCTTCCCTAAAGCTTGATGTAATGTTCTTTAGAGCCTCCAGCCATTTACAAAAAAAAAAGGTAGAAGGCTAATAGACCGATAGTTAAAGGAATCAGCCTGAGTTTTTAGAGATTGGAACTATAGAAGAAGATTTCCAACAAGCAGTGAAAAAAGAAGCAACAAGGCATTTATTTAAGAGTTTAGAGAGAACAGAAGCCACTTCAAGAGCACATTTCTTAAGGACTATTGCAGGGTTACCATCAAGTCCACATGCTTTATTGGAATCCAGTTTAGTAATGATAGTAGAAGCCATGGACGGTGTAATATCCATATCACTTAATAGAAACTCAGCTCGAAGTGAACAGTCAGGCAAAAATGCTCCAGATGAGTCAAGAGTAGAATTTGAAGAGATTTTTTGAGCAAAACATTCTGCTTTATCAGCAGATGTTAACACTTTATGTTATTGAGTGAAGAGAAGAAGGATAAAAGACATTTATTTACACACTATTACAGAACCGCTAGTAGTCACGATAATCAAACGTCTTAGCGCCTATAAGCTGCCTCATTCTATCAATAAACAAAAACTTAGCCTCTTTCAGAACACGATTGCAATTATTGCGAGCAGATACAAATGCGGCATTTGTTGCGGTCAAAACTATCACGCTAGGTGTTACCGTAGATGTGAGACGCAAACTGTTGACTATAGAATAATTGATTTTTCTTGGTAGCAAAAGTATACCAGGAATATCGTCGGTAAGTGACGAAGAGGAACAATACATCAAATCACATCACCGTTATAAAAATATCATATATTTAAAAGATTTTAATTTCCCACTTTTCATTGCATTTATTATGAACCTGTTGTTATTTTTTTTTTTTAGCATATTCAGGTCTTCTAACAAGTAAAACCTTTTGATTGTCAAATTTATAGTATATTTTGACCGATGAATTATAAATTATTTGTTTTCGGGTTTCTTTTCTGTATTCCTTTTGTTTTGCATTCTTCTCCCAAATCGTTTTTTTTTTCGGCAAGTTGTTCCGATAAGATTTTATACGTCATACGAAGTTACATAATGAGATTGTAATTAATTACACTAGTGTCTTTTGGGAATATTCTCTTCCTCATCCATTCGAGAATTATTTTTGTATTTGTGTAATTCGTGGATTAGTAATTTTCCTTAAGGTATCTAATATTATTTCATTATTCTGTTCGTCTCATACGGTTCTTTTTTTCGTTTTGCCCAACCTCTACTTCTTTCTATTGTATTATTTCCTGCATTCTCAAAATTTGCTCTCTCATCGAATTTTTTTATTTATCCATTATTCTTTTTTCCATTTACTTATCTATAAAATTATCTTTGAATCATTTTATCTATATTGTTGAATTCAGTGTCTTTTAAATATTTGAATTTATTCCTTTACTGATCTTTTTATAACATGTAATATTTTGTCGATGAATTTGAATAATTATATATTCTCCCTCTCTCTCTAAACAATTTTGTTCAATATAATTTAAAAAATATATATTATTTCCTTCTCTTTTCCCAATCAACTCTTGGACCCGTTTTATTTTTTAGTTTCAGTTTCAGTCTGGAACAACGAAATTCACTACCTTTCAAATTTACTTTATGATGAATACATCTCAACCTGCTTTGGAAGCCACAGAATTTTACTTTGATGCTTTCATCTCTATTGTGATTAATCAAATAATAATATGGTTATTAGAGGAAGTACTGCTCAGTAAAAATTTTCTGAACGTGTAAAATTGTGATTTTTGCATCGTTTTTTATGGGAAATCATATATATCTCTTTAATAATGATTATTTTTTTTAAATCAGTGCTAATTTATCTTTTAAAGTAAGCGTTTCCATAATATATATTTTCTTTTTTACTTTTAGGTTAAATTACAAGATAAAAGTTTTAAGGCCTGGATCTTGTGTGAAACAGATGAAAGAAAAGTGAATGCAAGCTTCATCCAACATTAGTCATCTACAGGCTGTTTGTTAAATTCCTGACCCGATTTGGCAATTGCACTAAGCCAATTGCAGCATCTGTGTGCGGTTATAGTTTCTACTTTTATGCAAAAAATTCATAATTTTGTTCTTTTAGTTCAAATTTGTTGACAAAATGAGGATATAATAAAATATATGACAAAAATATGTGTCCTTGTGAAATGTAAAAAAGCAAATTCACCAATGATGGAAAATTATATATTCAAACTGCAAAATATTAAATTTTCAAGCTTTTTAAAAAGATATTATTCAGTTTTCTCATAAACAAGTATTTCGAGCGAAAACATAGCATTTCATCCCTTACGGACTGAAATATTTTAACATGTTACTTTACTGTTTTTATCAGTGAAAATGTCTTGTCAATTAGTGTGACTTACGATAACTGAAGCAACTCCCGATCACTTTTTACTGCTGAAGCAATTCATTTACAGCCCTTTAAAATTAAATATACGAGTAATTACCAATTAACAAAAGTAAGTTTTAAGTAAAGTGTTTTCCTTGAATATTTAAATGTGAAATATGATGCTCTCTTATAAAAATGCAAAAACAAAAAAGAATGATGATTTATAATGATCGAATTCAACTATGTATTTTAAAACTTTACTAAACAAGTCATTCAGCTAAAACGTTATGAGATTTCCGTCACAAATTCAACAAAACGTTGCTGGCATCCAAATTCTTTTGAAAAAATGCAGTATACAAATGTAGGCAGACTGTTAAATTACAGTTTATTTTTAAATTTCCTTCTGATAGATAAAAGAATGAATATGTAGATAATTTTAGTTTAACTAGCGTTTTTAAAGCGTAGCTTAGATGAGACACAAGGCCGAAAGTATGGGGCACCCAGTGAGGACTACTCACTACTCAGTCGTAAGTGATATAGCGAGACAAATTTGCTGACCATTACACCACGTCGAAGTGCCCTGACAGTATCAGATTTTATGATGTAAGACAGTGGTAGTCTAATTTTGTGAATATTATCTTATTAGAAATATTTAAAAGAACTCACTTCTTTGGTGTAAGATTTTTATCTAACAGTTCGTTTGTTCATTATATTGTAAATGACATGTAATAGTATTTATATTTGGATTTATTTTAAAATACTCATATATAAAATACCATAGGTCATTAGAAAGATATAACCTCAAGAGAAAAAAAGATATTGCACACTCACTGAGTGATGGAAAAACAACGTTAAAAGTTGAATATTGATCAAAAAACAATAAAAGAAGTTAAAAACATCGGAAAGAAGAAGAAAATGGCTTTAAGTCATAAAAAGAGAATCTGTGAAAATTTACAAGGATAATAAGCAAGATTTTTTTAAATAACAAGAGAAAAAGATACTGAATATTTAGAACATTGGCGGAAGTCAATAACAAAATTATATCATTTAAGTAAATATTACAAAGAAGCAGGAAACGTATACAAAAATTGATTTTTCTCAGTAATGATTATTAATGATGACTATACTGAAAATGATAGTAGCATGATTTTATTGTGAAGACATTTATTTTCTTGCATTTAACTCGAGAAGTTGGAAAGTTTAAGTTAAATTTTACCTCAAATATTTTTCGGTTGTTAATTCTTGTATAATCAACTCAGAAAAAAACATCTAGTAATTGCTTTCTTCATAAAATGGTTATCCGTATATGAAAAGTTCAATGTAAAATGAATCCTGAATAAAAGTATTGATTTTAGTTACATGCAAAAACAGAATGAATATGATGGAGGAAAGGGACGGTCTTCATCTGTCTTAACTTTAAACTTAGCTAACCACAAACACTGACCCAAACGGATAACAATATTCCTTACACCAAAACAACGGATCCATACTTAGCTTTCTTACTACAGCCACCATAATACCACATTGTCCTAACTAGACACCCATATGTACAAATAATTTTCTGTGGGGTAGGGAAATAAAACAACAGATTTAAAAATTTCTCCAAAATGATTAATTAAAAAGATGTACAAAAAGTATTTACAAGAAACGAAACAAAATAATGTTAGTAATAAGACCCCTGCAGTCTCTAACTATGGTAGAAACATCAGTTAAATGGACGAAATTAATGTAGGACTTTCATAAAATAAAAATATTCATTCATCCAATCACTCACTTGCACAACAACAAATACGAAAAAAAAAAAACACCCGAAAAAAGGCGAACTGACGTCACTGACCACCTAAAAGTTCAACCCGGGCGCCCAAGGCCAATCAGCTCATCACGATCAGCACCCCTAACTAACACTTAATACAATGACCTACGAGACAACACCTGGACGTTGGAGAGGCCATCCGACGCCCGCAAGAGTTATTTCAGGGCAAGGCGGCATTCATGATAGAAGGAGCATTCGGCTCGGGGTAAACGAATTGCAACACATTCGATCTAGGAACGAGATGCGAAGCATATGTTGACGAATCTCAATGACAGGCATTACCTTTACGGCATTCATAAGGGTGGAGGCAACAGATCTCCCGAGATATCCTAGCGGCCTTGCCTCCCCACACGAAGGAGAAAAAGAGCTTTACTAATTAAATTATTGTGGCAGACGGAAGAGGAAGTACGGAGAGTCGGTAAAGGAGAATCGGGTAGATGTGAAAAACACATACTTCCGCCCTCCCCTTTAAGGAAAGCTTCCTCCGAGACCACAAACTAAATGTACTCTCGGCCTTTCCTCGTGCTCCCGACCAATTCATTTCCAACTGGATATCTGGACCGAACCAAACACCGAGTATCTTGATATGACCATCCGTCCAGAGGAAAGGCCCGGGAAGAGAGACTCCCGTCCACGCACCAACCGCAAGCCAGCAAACTTATCGCAGTTGATCTTGGCCCCTGTCACCACCCCGTACCCACTGATTTCTTTGCTGACTTCATCAATCTCGGCCCTGCTCGATACAAGAACCGAAACGTCGTCAGCATAGGCAGAATACCTGTCCGAGGTGGTAGCACCAAGTTGGGAAATTCCGCGTAGGAACGGATTCGCCTTTACCAAGAAAAGTTTCCAACGCAAGAACGTAAAGTATAGGCGAAAGCGGACAACCTTGACGAATGGAACGAGACAATAGGAAAGGTTCCGATCTTACCCCATTCACTTCCACCAGCGTACCGAGAGTCGCATACAGAAGTCGGATCCAGGTGCGAAAGTATGACACGTAACCGGTCGCCGAAAGGACCACCTCCAAGAATGGATGGTCAACCCTTTCGAAGGTCTTGGACTGATCTAAATTGATCAGCGCGGCTTCATCGTTGATTTGCTCGATGATGAAGCAGACCGTATGAGGGTTGTCCTGAATAGTCCTTCCCTTCATAGCACAAGTCTGCTCGGAGCCAATCAGACTAGACAAGACAGCCTGCAAACGGTTGGCTAAGATCTTTGCCAAATTTTTAACTCTTCATTCAAGATGGATAAAGGGCGAAATTTACCTAACCCATCCCCACCGTTCTTGTCCTTGAACTTAATCACATCTCTGGTGAAGCGTTGTTATAAATCAGTTCCAGCAAAGGAACAAAAACGGGCGACTGCCTCAAGTATACTTCGTAAGGAAGACCACCTAATTCCGGAGATTTATCCAAGGCAACCTGTTTCAGCGCTTTCCAGATTTCCGACTCTGTGATGGGACCCTCGCACCCAGCCGCTTCAACTCCCTCAAGGCAGAGAAAGTCGGCTAAATAGGCGTTGTACTGAGCAGGGCTCAGACCAAGCTTCCTGGTGAAAAGTTCATCATTGCTTATCAGGCAATGTATCGCACGCGATGTCGCCGAGACGCATTCTGAGAATTCTCTGCACGCAATTCAGCAGCCATTTTCATCGCCTCAGAGGACATTCTTTTTAGCCTAACCCTAACTGCCAGAGTTTGATCCTTCTTGCTAAGCAAGAAGGCCAACTCTGCCACTATCACTGGATTTAACTGCCCTATCTAACTTTTCCTCAAAAAGCCAGTCTATCTAGATTAAGTCGACGCCTAAAATCAGAAGCAAACGTTCTAATTTTAGATTTTAATTTATCCCACCAGGCATTCCCAACCACCGTCAATTCCCTCTGTATCATTAGTAGCAGCTGGTCCCGGAAGTCTTGCTCACCAAATAATGATAAGTTTAATTTTCAGTTGCCAGCCATCCTAATCTCAGGAGTATCTAAATTTAAGCGGACAAAGATCCGAATAAACTATGTAATGGAAACTTTGATACCCTAAAACCTCTACATCGACTTTCCTAACTAGGACTCAGTCAAAATAGCTAGAACGCATCCCAGCAGCCGAGCCGCCACCGAATGTACTCATTCCGGTACTTATCGACAAGATCGAAATGGTTTCACGTCCCAGTTTTTAGTATCCGAATATGGCCCTATATGATCTATGTCGGGGTCAAGGACGGCATTTCAATCCCCCTCTATAACTACCCGACGTGATGTTATCCAAAATGGCTCTGTCTGTCGAAACAAGCAGGCCGCTCATAATGCTCATTGGGCGCATAAACCCCAATGAGACGAAGAGCCTTATCTTTTATGGTAACATGTAGCACGAAAAGCCAGCCCGCCGGATCTGCGAAGACAAGTGTACACGCAGCTTTCAAAAATTTGCTCATCAGCCAAGACACAACTCTCGAGCGACCATCAAATCATGCTGAATAGAGGGAGAACCCTCTAGACAGAATGCTATCATAGTCATAGTCATGACCGGATCCCTGTGCACAACAAACATTCACCCCGAGGCGCTGAAGGTCACGAGAGGGCTTCACCCTGCGACACTCCGATCTCAGGCCTCGGGCATTCACGCTAGTTATCGAGAGAGAAATTATCAGACCGATTAGGGTTGCTTTCCTGCATTGAACATGGCCCGGGTGAGAACATCGACGAGTCGCATTGATCCAGTGTCCATCCCAATCTCGACGGTATCATCATGAGACAGGCCGCCAATGTCCCTGGGATATGTTAACTTTAGAGCTTATAGGGATGGGTGAACAAAAACGGGGAGCCTCCTTGTACAATGTTTCTTCATCTCTTTAATGTGTGCATCAAGCATGTAGGCCGCTGGGGGCACCAATTTCAATGACGAGTTGGCCTCCTCAATCATGCCCCAAATGTCCCGCGTACCCGGGCCGGAGCGCACAACAGTTAGTAACCTTTTTGCCGATTTGAAATTCTCAGGCACTTCAACATCTTTCCAATTAATGTACCGAAAGTTCCACAATACTTTTAATGGTTTCGGGTTTCTCGTCTGCCCCCAAACCCTCTCCGCTTGTTCCCGAGATACGCGGCAGACTTCTTCCCTTGGGAGACATGGCTGTTTGATCTTTTTCTTTCTTTTTTCCGATGTGACTTGTGCTTCTGGACTTCTATTTCTCTTTTTTTTATGGTAATTGTGAAGGAGTAGGCGTAGGTGTTTTTTTTTTGTTTGTTTGTTTTTTTTAGTGTATATGTGAATGTATGGCTAGAAGTGATTTTAAAAGGAGAAGGTTGAGATAATGGAATGTCACTTACAGTTATTTGCTTGGATGGTGTGCTTGTCAGTGATTTGGATGGAGGTGGTTCGACAAATGGTTTTTTTTATTGAAAGGGAAGAGGGGCAGAGAATGAGGGGTGCGGTGCCCCTAGCGATATTCATCCAACTCTTTCTTTAACTTTCTTATGTCCAATATCTTAGTTCGTTTAATTTCTGTACATCAGATACTTTTTTTTCTTAGAGCTGGTAGAGGGAATGGGACTGTAGGCTTTGTTATCCTTGGGGTCATGCTGGAACTGAGGCCCCGCTGTTCAGTTCTTCACTCTGCCTCTACCAATGACACGCTATTCCCCTTCTTCCTTCTCCTTATCCACACTTGCGGAAGGGGTCGGTTTTGTGGTGAATATGGGCGAGGACCCAACCGAGGGATTGTCCTCACCAGTCCGTGCCGCAAGTAGGCCCATTACAGAAACCGCTGATTTAATAGTATCGGCCAGAGGGTCGCCAGCGGCCGTTACTCCAGGGGCCTTCTTTCCAACAAGTATGTCATTGTGACCGGCATTTTCCGGCCGCAAAAACTCCAAACAGTTGGGAATGAGACGAAGGCCAAACGATCGAGCATAATGTCAAAGCTCCATCCCCCGTTCAGGTTGTCGGAAAGGGCATTTAAAATTCGGCCGTGCTGCATAAAGATTGCAGGCATGTTTCCGTTACTTGAGGAGGGACCTCGAATACGGCCACCCTTCGCCGACCCTCATATTCTGTTCTAAGAATGAGGTTTTTGGTAATTAATTATTTTGGGGGACTATCTTCAGCAGTGGGCAGCAGTACGTCCCACATGAAGAAACCTGTTCCTTTTATTACTCTTTGTGGTTTAATCCCCAGGGACATGGGTGACTTTATCACTGTGTCTTTCGTGGAGTGACAAATCTTGTGCGAACGCTGGCCACCATCATTTTATCCGGGGATCTGCCTTAGTAGCAGCCTCAAAAAGACCCTTTTTTACAGACCGACAATTTTTTTTACTACGTTACTAAAACATCGAAAACTGAAAAGAATAAATAAATATTTAAAATAAAAATAAATAAGAAAAAAGTAAAATAAATTAATCCAAATAAATAAACAAACCACTCCCAACAAAATAACCGTTAGAATGGTCTACCTTCAATGCACCACTGACCCGTATATATAAATAGTCGAGAAAAAACCCAGCACTTGGTGCCTGACGACTGCGTCTCGCATGAAACAGTCTGTCGCCTCTGAGTGTCCACTTTTATATTTACATGCGGTCGGTCTATCCCTGATATTGAGCACTTTATCCCATAAATATAGCACGTTTCAAAACTATATTTCTTCACCCTACACCCACATATATATATTATGTATGTGAAGGTACATGAGTAAATCTGTAACAATGTAAACATAGGATTTATTTTATAGAATAAATATTCGTTATTCAGCATTGTCATTGTTAGTGCCTATATTTCAGTGTTGAATATAATAATCTAATAGAGAGAAATCAAAAATTATCCGCACTGTTGCTTTTTCAATTTATTTACCCCAAAAGCAGGGATTAAGCAAGTATCTCATTTTTCCTTCCTTTTCGACGCATTTGGTCCAGCGGTCCACAAGCTTGAGTATACCCTCAATGAAGAAGGTTTTCTGTTGGTCGCGCAACCATTTATACAACGTTTCCTGTACTAAAAAAGTAAAAAAATTATCCGTAGGAAATCGCCGACTTCGTAAGTATCTTTGAGTGGTCCAAAGAGATTATATTCAGAAGGTGCTAGATGGTGCCTGTAGACAGGGTGTTCCTCAAAACCAAAATGATTAATGGTTTCCAGCCTGACTGGCCGCATGTGGACTTGCATTGTTATGCATCAACAAAATTTTCTTCAACAATATACTTCGGCGTTTGGCTCGAATTGCTGGCTTCAGGTTGTTGGCAAGCAAAGCACTGTATCTTACATTGTTGATCGTACACTCTTTCCAGATAGTCTTCCAGTCCCAAAATATGGTTAGCATCACCTTTCCCGTTTAAGATTGTCGTGAATTTCTTAATCCCAGGCGAGCCAGGATGTTTCCGTTCCATATTCTGGCTTACAGTAATGGATTCACGCTTCATCTCCTGTGATTATTCTGCTCATGAATTTTCGCCTTCATTACTTAAACGTTGGCAGACCTAACACGTTTGCGCTTGTGCTCTCCGGTAAGCTGTGGCACCATCTCGCACAGAAATTATGGAAGCCGAGCTCGTCGTGGATGATTTGATAGGCAAAAACATGACTAATCTGCAGAGAACATTCTATCACATCGATGATAACTAAACGGTTCACCATTACCATCTCTCGAACTTGCTTAATCTTCTCATTAGTGGTAGAGATTGACGGGCGTTTTGCTCTTTCATCGAGCACTTGTCCGGTCACTTTTAAACTTCTCGATCTACCCATACACACTTCTACGCAGTAGTGCACTGTTAAAAGCCTCTGATGAATTTCAGCCACTGATAGACCTTCCGAGCAGAGAAATCAGATCACTCTTCTTTATTCCTTCTTGGTAGATACTACTAGCGGTAGGGACATGTTTACACTGTAACAGCAACAAGAAAACTTGCATGATCAAACTCAAACTTCGATCACGTGACCACAATAGTACCAAAGATAAGCACGCATAGACAGAAGACAATGTGACAAACCGAAAGACGTTATGGCGAAAGTGCGGATAATTTTTTATTTACTCTCGTATATGCCGAGCCAATTTCTGATTATATTCAGCTAATAACTATATATGAGCCTGTGGAGTTATTGAAAAATCCTTACACACACACACACACACACATATATATATATATATATATATATATATATATATATATATATATATATGAGGTATACTCCGAGAGTAATTAGTCCTATTTGTTTCGGTGGGAATTACAGTAGATACCGAGAGCACAGTAACACTAGTAGATAATAGAAAAGGTCATCAGTGATAAAACAGAATTTTCTACTTTTTCATAGCAGCGATGACGTTGTCAAAAAAAGGTCCGTATAGTACATCTCTAATCGGCCGAGTACCATAGCTGAAATGCATTCCCCAACAATGTGCTCATGTACACTTCTTGATCTCCATAAACGTTAAGCAAACGTCGATAAACACAAAGGGGTAAAATGTTTACACATGAAGAAATTTCATAACATGCTCCTATTTTGTAAGACAATTTTGCCTTACTGTCCTTTTGTAACAAGCTTCCCCACCAAAAATTAAAAAAAAAAGTTTCATAGCAGGAATTTTTAACCTCTGCTGCTATACCAACATCCACTTTTGAAAACTTGCGTAAATATGATAAAATAGGAATTCTAATTTTCGAAATCACCCTCGTATTTGTGTGCGTATATATGTATGTAATTTTCCGATAATTTTCAATTGATTGAAGCTTTATAATATGAGGTCCTACATTGGTAGATTTATCTTCAGTTTGGAGGTAAGCATTCGATTTCTTTCATCTGACTGTTTTCCTATTTTAAATTATTTTTTTTTTTAAAGTTTTAATTTAATAAAAATAAAGAAGCAGTTAGATAAACAAATTTGAAAATTCAATCTCTATATGATCGAATATTGCAAACCGTTACAATAGCTAATTTGTACATTAAGTTGGTTGTTATTGATTAAATGAGCTACAAACAGTAAATGTGTCGGAGTTAACTCTTCCATAATTGTCCAAATATTTCACTAGGGCACGCTCTCGCTACACTATAAATACTGGTCGACTTCTTGCCTCGTTCTCTTTTTACTTCGCACTTCAGCGGACACATTTTAAAATGTGATCTTTCGCAGGGATCTGCGTTTTTGCCCAATTGTGGGAAAACGTAATGAAACACGCACACACATACACAGACGCACGAATATTCATCAAAATACAGACCCTTTACGTTCACACACAAACACAAATGTTGATGTGTTTGCCCATTGCAAATTTTGTTGTTTAATACATATATTTGTTGATATATATATATATATATATATATATATATATATATATATATATATATATATATATACACGTTGGTCTTGTTGGTTTTCTTTACACTTCTTTATGGTGGATTCAATCCTTGAGTCTGCCATGTTCTTGTAGTGGACCTTCTTCTAGCAGGAATAAACGCACGTGTTCCTAATTTAACAACACTTAAACCCAAACGATCCGCAACAAATTGGGGACTTCTCGTCGTGATTTATTTTTTTTTACCTCCTGCTAACAAAAACAAGACTGTATATATGTACAAACTCGCATTTACACACACTTTCCAAACGAGAGCCAGTCAAGAAAAACATTGAAAAACTCCTACTACGCTATTAATCTCGCCCCCACACCGCAAAAAACATTTATACAGTAACAAAATCTGTGATTAGACCAGATAAAAGTGAAAAATCACAATTTGCTACAATATATCCATACAAAACACATTTCTCCGGCGCAGCAAATAGAATTTTTCTACAACACGTAGGAAACCAGAGAAGACACTAGAATGACTACTACTACTATGACACGAGTCATACAACACTCCTACTCTCCACTTGTCTATTTGCTTGACCCTTTATTTCTCTCGGCGACGTTTGATCCAATTTCATCTGGCTTACCAAACGGAAAACGCAACGTCATTTTCAACTAATTAACACTTCCGGGCTGAAATAGATAAAGTGTGACACATCTCAAAGGCGACTCATTGTTCTTTATCTTCATTCTGCAACTTGAACACACTAAAAATTTGCCAGTACGATAGTCAATCGATAATAATAGCAAATTCTCTCAAACATCATTCGACACTCGGTAGAAATTCTACATCAGCCCAACTTTGCCACAACGCTTCATCTATTAAATTTGGGTGCCAACTTTATCCACGCATAGCAAACAAACAAGCTCTTTTTCAAACAAAACTATGGTCGGGGCGACAAAGCCAATTCAACGGGAAGCATTGGAAAAAGAGAAATTTTAATAGTAAACGCTGAACACCACCGACGTTTCTTCCAGTACGTGCTCCGACTCTGACCCACTATAGAAAAATATACAGCACCCTGACGACAGCACAGGTACATTTCGTCGAATTACGCATCTCAACCACAATTTCGACACCTTTTCTTTTCAGTTCACAAGGACAATATTCAAAACATCCATGAACTTTTCATATATTGTACACCACGTGCGACATTTCACACCACTGCTTGTCAAGATTTTAACATTGCTTACCATGTAAGGTACAATTTTTTTCTACGCTGAAGAGATTAAGTGTGAAATATTCTTTGGACGACTTACTGTCCTGAAATAAATTCTACGCGACGCATTCTTCGGACGACCCACTGTCCTGAAATACATTCTACGAGATGTAACTTTCACATAAACATTTGCTGACGATGTTTTCATAGAAAATATTCGTTCTATGAAAATTTCTCGGACATTCAGGCCGGTAAATGTTATTTAATACTGTTTATTATAAACAGAGCATTTACTTAAATACTTGTATCTATAACGTTAAACATAAAAATGTCTTTAATAAATAAATTGTCGGACTTTGTCCATTTCGTAATATATGACGTCATTTGTTTACATTTGATACGCCATGAGCAGTTATGAATATTCGAGATTCATGGAAGATTGAGTTTATAAGCAGTAAATTCGACCTCGTCTACCGAACGCTTCTTTGTAGCCTAACGGTAAGGCACGTCAGCGTAAATGACGGTTCCATATAGGATGCAGGTTCGAATCCTGTCAAAGAACGAATATTTTCTATGAAAATTTCTCGGACATTCAGGCCAGTAAATGTTATTTAATACTGTTTATTATAAACAGAGCATTTACTTAAATACTTGTATCTATAACGTTAAACATAAAAATGTCTTTAATAAATAAATTGTCGGACTTTGTCCATTTCGTTATATATATATGTATATATGTCGGTCTTCTTTATGGTGGATTCAATATCTGAGTCTGTCATGTTATTGTAGTGGACCTCTTCTAGCAGGAATAAACGCACGTGTTCCTAATCTAACAACACGCAAACCAACGGTTCGCTACCAATGTAATAAATTAATAAAATATATATTGTCTGTTCATGTGGACAACTTGGGAAATATATTGAAACTTCTTTCGAAATAAAATATTTTTATGTTTTATTTGAAACGGTTATTTCGTATTTGAAACCTTTAAAATACCTGAATCAATCTCAGTGGGATAAAATTTGGCATCATCGTTGCTTACTGCAAGGGCTCTCGGTTTGAGATTACCTTCTTTTTCTATAAAGTGTAATTTATCAAATCCTGCAATCAATCGATATATACAATTATGGTTGTTGTCAGCTATATAGATGAAAATTTTTGTCCATACTTGATTTTGAAAGGCTTCAGCAAACACTGAATAGCAATATCTTACATTTTCATCCGTGTTGCAGAAAATTAAAAATGATCACACTATATCAGACAGCCAGAAATATCCCGAATTAGACAACATAAGAATATGACAAAGAGACAACAGGGGCCCATGCTCATCAGACAGAACTGTAAGTGTTTTCAGGATTGTACCTTCAAAAGAAATGAAATAAACTCGAAAGAACAAAGTAATGAGTGTGCATACATTAAAGCAATTCTACAATACTGCTTCGACACTGAGACTGTACTGGAAGGTGCCAAAAAATTACCTCGGGCATCTCACATAATGAAGCACATCTCTTTGCTCCAGGTAAGTATGTATATCATTTAATACTCAGCTACGCAGAGCAACAAGCCAACAAATGACTATTTTCATCGAATTCTTTAATACTTTGATTATGGAAGTCTGATATAGCGATACGTACTCCATTCAAAAGAACTAAGTCCAAAGGCAAAAATTCCATATTTCATTGACTGAATCCAAAAAGGTGTGTTTCAAGTCACTTTCAGATTTCAGTAATGAATACAATGACAGCCACTTCAGTAACTAACGAATAAACTGAATCGTCTGACATTTTATTAGCTTCTATATTTGATTTCAGTCAATCTTTATTCGATTGTCCATTCATTAATTTCGTGTAAACATGATTGTTTAACCTGAATTCAGTCTTCTTGTTTTTCAGTGTAACAGAAAGGCACTTTTCCAGCAAAGCAACGTATCTCCATAGTTAAAACTATCACCGTAAGTATAACTATCTGTGCCTTCGTTTCCTTTGACAAGCGTGAAAGCTTTTATGAAATCTTGATTAATGGTATGAATTTGTTTATTAAGAGACTGATGTAATGCCACAATTTGATAAATTTTTGAATATATCTTTGTGAATTTTATATTTTTTACCGTTCTTCGCAGCATAATTTTCTTCGATTCCAAAATATTTCCTTTAGTTGAACTTCCATCGAATTAATACTTTTTTTTGAACATTGCCTTAATTTTATCTAATTTTCCAGTGTATCGATAAATTTCAGTTTTTGTTGCATTTACTCAATATTTATCCATGTTGTCGCTCGTTTTCTGCTGCTTGGGAGCCGGATTGTTGATCGTTTTATAGCGGATACATATGATACATTGTGAACAAAATGTAACTTGTCATTTTGAGCAAAACAATTGCTCCGAGTAAGTTTTACTTTGATTCCTGGCTTTGTACAACATCGGTATTTGCTGCATGCTGCAGCTGCTAACGTCGAAACTTTTTCTTTCACCAGAAATTACGTCAATTATGTTGTGTGACTGAAAAAGTTTGAACTCAACATGAGCCAGACGACTTTGGCAACACATCAATTTGTCACAGTTTGTGCACATCGAATCATCAGTGACAGGCTCTTCTTTTTCTTTCCTTTCTTAATTAAATTTTCTCTCTTCTTGGGCATTTTGCAATCCTTTTTCCCAGCCGATCGCATATGAACTGATAACAAATGAGAAAAATTAACGAAAGGAAACGTCACCTGAACAATTCGATGCGCTCTTTCATGTTGATTTTCGTCAAGTATAGTTTGATCGAATGACGTTAATTCCACTTTTAATTTGCAAAGAAACATGATCGTACGCTTTTGAAAGTGTTTTTACATATTGAAGCAAGAAATTCTTTTCCACCAGAAAGATCTTTTTAATTTGTGTTTTCATTTGAAGAAAAAATATCCGAATTCTCAGTTGTTTCTGTGTCATTAGTCGCAACATTTTGGGATTTAACTAAATAATTAATTGTTGACATATCATAGTCTACTATTTATATATTACTGGTCAGTTTAGGAACTTGTATTTCCTTTTATCCACTTGCTATTAATGGAAAATGTATTTACTTGGTTTAAAACTTGAAGGTCGACTGAAACATTAGTTTCTTTCTCTTCACTTACACGTTTATCATTTGGAATGATAAATATGGAAGTAGAATATTGTGGATCATTAATTCTGGTGTCCAAAATGTGCAAAAGGCAACATTCACAAATGAATGACGACAAGGTAACTTTCACGGAATAACTTAAAACCTTGCATTACAAAATGTGAAGTGAAGTAATTTTTCATTGGTCGATTGCCTCTTTTAACTCGAAGTGTTTTTTAGACATAAAACGCTATTAAAAGAGCACATGTTTCTTTTAATAATCAGAAATATTTTTCGGTATATTTTAACATTTTTACCAGTGGCTCACAATAAAAAATGTATTGATAAATTGAAATCTGAAATGATAAAAATATTTTAATCGTTAATAAAGCTTCTTTTGCTAACAATTTAAACATAAATTGGATTTTAAATTTATAAACATGAAAAACGAGCGAGAGGGAATTATGGCAATTTATACAGAATCACTCATGATTGCACTTCGATCATATTCAAGGATGTATGATTAAGGTAATTAATAATTCTGGCATGGGAAATGAATCGTATAAATACTGTGTTAAAACTATTTTTTGTCAAGCTGCGAGCAACAGAATTAATAAAATAGCGTAGAGTTAGTATTACAACTATACACGCGAGGACTGTGCAAACAGGACTTTTTGGATGATTACTATTTATTAGTCCGGTTCCAAGTGAGGTGTCATTATTATTATTATTATTATTGTTGTTGTTGTTATTGTTGTTGTTGTTATTGTTGTTGTTGTTATTGTTGTTGTTGTTGTTGTAATTGCAAATTTCTCGCCCGGAAGAATGTTGCCGCTTTAAAACTGACGATTGTTTTAGTGGCTTACATCATATTTTTCTGCAATTCCCACATATAACTTAAAATGCTTTACAGCATTCCATTGTAATGTACATCTTATGATTTCAATATCATCGTTTGAATGGTCTTTTAGTCGACCCACTATAAATCTTTTCACGCTACATATTTATTCTTACTGTAGCTCTATAAATTATACTTTCAGACGGATACTTTCCATGTTACGACCAACTGCTTTCGTACTTGCAATTATAACTCTGTTACCCATATTTCCTCTTGCAATTTGTAATTTTCACATTATGCCTTTCAATAAATTTGACTCTAATAAGTATAGAAATATAACTTGACAGTGTTTCTATTAAAATTTTACATAGCTTGGAATTGGGAGGAAAAAATCTATATAATATACTAAAACAGAAACTGCCTTCCTGATCTTGGTTCTTGTTGGTATATTGAACAGGGGCGTAAACTATTTATTTTTTTTTATTTTTCTTACATTATCTACAGCATATTTGTTTTCTTGGTATATTAATTCAACGTTATATAGTTCAATTTTATGAGCCAGTAAATCATCCATTTTGGAATGCTTAACAACTTCATATATATATATATATATATATATATGTATGCATGCATACTGAAATAAAATATTACCCCCACCTACCAATAGTAAACATTATAACGATTTGTCGACACATTACAAAACAATGTAATTCACTTTTGATAATAATTTTAGATACAGAAATTTGCATTACCAATAGGATCAACTCTTAGCAGTTATTTAGTTTTCTTAAGATTTCTAGAAAATGGCATTTCCCGAATTATTTTACCTAAATAATCAACATATTTGCGATATACTGATGATTCACTATTAACATATATCCCTGCAAAATATTTACCTGGTCTTGTGAATAAATAACATTGAACATACAATCGAATTTATTTGTGAAACAAACAGAAACTACAATACTTTTCTTGATATCATGAAAACGGTTCTGATAATGATGCAAAACTAAAAGTCTATCGAAAATACACTGGCAAAAATGAACTCATAAACTTCTATTCACACTACAACAACAAAATGAAATCCAGAATAATTATCGGTTTCTGTTTATTCGGCTGCGTCACCTCCCATGGTTTCTTTAGAACACTCACTGATCTGTTTTAAGACCGATGCTAAACCACAAGAATCCTGTATATCTGTCCATATTTCTGAAATGAGGTATTGTAATTATATACATTATTTACATTGTTCAGACCGTTATCCTCATCTTTATTTCTATATTCGCGAAGGGTGATAACTGAGACATCCGGAAGAATCATGGGACTTTGAACTAGAACAATCTACCCCAGTGGACGAAATAAAGGGCTTAGTTAAAAATTCCAATCACCTGAAGATGACCAGAACGTACAACGGCCGAAACGTCGTGAATATGGCAATAAAGATGTGGACAACAGTCCGAACAATGTAAATAATCCTCTATGTCTATGTCTTGGGAGAGTTTTTTTTAAATACTGCCTGGGATAGCTTTAGTTCTTTCATTGCTGAAGCTCCTATCCTTAAAACAGAGCATCCAGATCAGCCTCCCTCATTTCTGTGTGGATCCTTTACAGTATTTAGAGTTTCATCCCTTTCAAGAAGTATCAACAAAAGTTTTAGTACGCTCTAATTCTATATTGCGGCCATCGATTACCGTAATCAGTACTACCAAAAACGGTGTAGTAAGACATTTCTCATTCAGAGTTGCATTCAACCATTGCAAAACATTTCTGGAGATAGTTCAATTCATCTACGCACAATCAATCTAAGCTAGAACAAATCGACACACTAGACAACAAAGGCCATCTTCTATCTCACCTATCCTCTCGCAGAGCGAAAATTTTATGACGTCACTATCTCGGCTCGTGAAGTCTACAGACTCATAGAAACTTTGATTCTACGTAGAATCTGGTTCCGATAAATCCCTGTTATTGTACTTAATAAATTTGCCCAGAAATATCTCCAACCTTAGCAAAGTTGTTTAAACTTTACATGAAAAAATGTTTCCCGAGTCTGTGGAAATTGTCAGCTGTTTATCCTGTTTTCACGAATACTCCACTCCATTGCAGTATCTCCCTATCAGCTTCTTTAGTGTCATTACCTCTTTAGAAATAACCTACTAGGTGACAAAGTGAATAGATTTCGCTCTTCTAGGTTCACTGCTGTTGTTTGTCATCAACCCCAGAATTAGTTTGGTTTGTTACCAGATTAAATTCCTTAGATATCTCAAATGCATTTAAAAAATGTGGCATAAGGAGTTGCTACACAAACTCTCCAGGTATGGCATCACGGGAAGGTTTTACGTATTAATCAAATCCTTTCTCTCAGGTTGGTCCAGGAAAATTATTGTGAATGGTCAATCTGCTGAAGCTCATGAGATCAATGTATGCATCCCCCAAGGCTCTCTTGTTGGTCCTACACTCTTTTTGCTTTTAATATGCCAATAAACATTATCAAATCCTTATTAAACATCTATACAGATCATCTCACTGTTTATGGAACACTTTCAAAACGGAACCTAGTAGCTGGTCTCTCTTCTGACATACCTCAATGGGGAAATAACTGGTTTCTAACTTTCATTACCTCAAAAGCCAAGCTACTATTGTTTCATATTCACCGTTCAGGTCTTGAACTTTCTCCAGTCACGAGGAACGTGTCCACTCTGAATAATATCCCATGCTTTGAACGTTTCTTGGTTTCAATTTCACTCCAGACTATGAGTAGAACTCATGTATACAATCCATTTCTAAAAATTCTGGAAAAAATTTTCGTTCCTTCTATCGCTTGATGTCCCTTTCTAAGCATTACCTTTACAAGAGTCCGATAAAAAAATGGAGATTGTTGACATATTTGCATAGGGGTTTCTCTGCCCTGATAGAATTCAAAATCGTTTATAGTTTTATGGGAGAAGAGTTACTCTTTCACTATTTTTAATGGCAGATTTTCAGATTAGCCCTATTTTTTAGTTCCACTAATTTAAACTTTTGCAGTTTAGAAACACGCCATATCACTTCCAATGGTCAAATCACCCTTCTTTTCTCCGTGTTCCAAATTTAAGAAAGATGTTCCACTCAAAGAGCTTTTTTCAAAGAACTGCGACTTCTGTGTGGGTGTTTCCCTGAACGTTTCCTTGAACGTTTGAACTTTTCGTTTCATTTCATTTTTGGAAGTGCTATCTGATGATCCGGCGTCCTTTAAAAGGGCTCTGGTGAAATAAATTATCATAATGGAAACTTAAAGTGGTCTGTTTTTCTTGAAAATATTAGTTCTGGATTTACATTGAGCTCTCAGGATTTCATCCTCCTTGGAATTACCCATACGGATTACCAAGTTCTTCATAACTTAATTATATATATATATATATATATAAGATTGCTATAAATGCTTTCACGGAATTGATATTTTTTCATTAAGAAGGTTCTGGCGAAAAAGTTGTAATCCGAAGTTGTAATGTCTTAACCAAAATGTAACAATTTTTGCCTCAATTAGTTTAATTGGAAATAGTACTTTTTTGAATTAGTCATTTTGTTCTCCAGAATGATCTCATAGTGTCCTATCATACAAATAGTATTTATATAATGTCCTATCACACGGAAAAGGAGCTCACGTCTTACCATATAAATAGCATCATCTTTACTGATGAAGACCGTTATTTACTTGACTCACGTCAACTTGCATTTCACATTGTTATAACGTATCCAGTTTTCATATCCACATTACATTTTTTCAAAAACAGAACATTTTTCATTTACGCTTGACAAACCACTCTTTTATTCACACACACATATACACACATTCTCTCTCTCTCTCTCTCTCTCTCTCTCTCTCTCTCTCTCTTTCCCCGTCAGTTCAGTCTCTCCTCTCCATCAGTCGATAGTTCTGCTAGCTTTGTTGAATAATACTGAGTCATCCAATTTCCTTCTCCCTCCTCGGTTGCGGGTCATCTCGATGGGGTTGATTCGGGTTTCCTGAAATCTTACGATATTAGGATTGAGGGCAAAGTCTAATGTGGACCCCTTTATGTACGTTGTGTAAGAAGGAATAATTCTCAAATTACTGCAGTGGTAACTTGTGTCTATTTACGTCCAAAGGTAACTCCTGAATCAGGCTGGAATAAGAACTCCTTCGATAAAATACACAACACAATTAATAACCCTAACAACAGGTTTATTGAATGTAAAGAAAAACTGGTTGAATAAAATGTCTCTATTATCTACTCAAAATCAAGTTCTCTACTATAGGATAGTGATTTGGGAAATCTAGCCCCAAACGCTAAAGTAATAAGCAGACAGTCGGTTTTCCCTCAAATCTTCAATGTAGTCTATTCTTATTCAATTCTTCAAAGTAAAAACCAGTTGACTGTCACTCAATTTTTCTGTCATGCGGGTCTGTTTTCGCTCCGGTTACGGGAATTGCGAAATGCAATCCTGGGTATCTCTAAGCTGACTCCCTCTAGAGCCCGTCTGCGTCTTAGAACTGGGTAAGCTGTTGTTTATTTAGACGATCCTCCAACAAAATGATATATGTATAATTTCTCCATTTCGACCGTTTTAATCTTAGAAGATCCTGTACTCCCTTTGTTTAGAATCTTCCTAAATGTCTTTCTTTAACGATAATGGTGTATTGGGAGGGGCACATCAACACAAATCACAAGTTTGGGAATTAAACAAAATACTTTTTGTTTAAAAGAATTTGAATCATTCTTTTTTGTAAGACCACAAAAGTTTTTTTACAGATATTATAGTGTAAATAAAGCTCGGCATTCAACACATTAAACATTTTTTTTTATCGGTGGGAAGTGAATAGGGCGGCGAACCTTAGTTGTATTTAATTTTACTAAATTTTGGCGAATTATTTCTGGGTTCGATTATCATTGGGACTGTGCTTAAATTTATTTCATTATTCTTTTTTTTTTTTCATTTTTTAAATCAATCATTCAACCTACCCCCTGATAAATTTTAATAATTATTATCCAATTAGTAATTTTAACAATTATTACCCAATTAATAATTGTAAAGAACATTTATTTTGTGGTTTGGTAGGAAAAATCAAATCCGATCAAAGAAACAGCCAGAAACCCCATAACCCTTCAACTTGTGAAGAAGACCAGCATGTTAAAAACATTTGATTATTTGAAATAACCTGCAGTGGTTGATCTAGAGAAGCGAAAACAATAGTTTGTCTGAAAGAAAATCTTGCGAGATAAGATGTTTGACCATTTCGGAGTTGATAAGAGTATCTAGTAATTTGTTAAAGAGCGGTAGTAAACTAAAGTCAGGTACTACAGAAAAGAAATTCCAGCAACTCGGAAAGGAAGAGGCAAGAGTATATATTGTAGAGCTTGGAGAGAACGGGATCCAGTTCAGAGGATCAATTCTTTGTCCAATTGCAGTGATACCATAAATTACACATGCTCGAGGGATCAAGTCTAGATGTGATAGCGGATAGATTGTAATCATTATCTCATAGTAAATACTCAGTTCTTAGTGAAAAGTCAGGTAAACAGACGGGGTACAGTATCGATTGACATTTAAAAAAACAGTCTTTTTATTTCGCCTTGTGAAACCAGAATAGCTCTGTAATATGTTAAAATTTCCTAAAATCTGATAATCAATTAAAATTTTATTTTACTGTATGATTGAACGATAACTCAAAAAGCTATTGCTTTCAGATCTACGGCAATCTTTACAAAGTTTAGAACCAAGAAATAAAAAATGAGTCATGTAGAAAAACAAACACTTATCTACTTTCCAGTGTTAACAAAAAAAAAATCTTACTTGTGATCATATATTTACTCAAAATCCCATTAATGGACTTATATACATAAATATGTGAAAAAATAAAAAATAAAAATAACGCAAGCCGAACAAACAAATATGAATCTGTCGTTTTTATATCTGGTAATAGGTATAGTAAATTTTTCACTTGTGTTTTAATTTGATCATTTATTTTTATTTTATAAAATTATTTTCAGGCAATGAGTAAAATTTAATTAACTGTCTTGTAAAAGAAATTGCCCAATAAATTGGACTGGTATTTTATGAGAGAGGACCACCAGCAGAGATCCTTAGAGATACATTTACATTTGTAGTGAGAAGTTCAAAGCCTTAACATGGAAGTGAGGTGTCCACTTACACTTTCGTTACGTACATGTCCGAGGAATGAATAGAATAAGTGAAAGATGTTGAAGCTAGAAGAGGATTATCGTCAGTGGGTAGTGCTCCAGGAGGCCGTGTATAATGTGACAACCAACAGACAGCGTTATGAGTTGGATTGCCAGAGATACATCCTAATATGAGTTTCGTTAGAAAGGGATTGATTCAGTATCCTCTCATAGACCAAAAATATACATACTGATTAAAAAGTGGGGGAGTTTATAGCTGGAACCATCCAACACACCGATTCAAACCCAGATTTAAAAAGGCAAGTGTCAGCGGGATTATCATACCTCAAGCCTGCTTGCCTCGCTTTGTCAGGGATATAAAACTTATATGACCATCGAAGATGAGTTGACACAGTTAAAATTAATTGATGATTTGTGTGATGCTTTGTAAAAACACAAAATTTTGGAACAGTTACAATTGACTAAAATATCTTTGGGTGCATCTATAGAATTTCTGCAACAATTAAAGTTAAATGAAAAATTAAATACATCCCAAAGTAATGGCGAAGCATACAGCATATCAAATTATTTTGTGCAATGCAAATACCGTGATAAAATGAATGAAAGAAACAAAAAACCCAGATTTGTGTGCTTGGAGCAGTCTTTAAATTGTGTTTGCTGTGATGGAGAGGTTGTGACCTTGGGTCACGCTTTCTTTCACTGCTGGGTCGTTGTGCATGTTTGTTGAAAGGTTCATGGTTCACATACCGTGCGGAAAGTTCTTTGTCCTTGAGGCCAGTTCTGTTTGTAGCAATGTTGCTCCACCGTTGATGAAGACTGAACACCACGTGTTCTTTTGCTTGTTAGGAGTCATGAGAGCCGTGATTTGTACGACACGTCAGAAGGAATTCGTGGAGGCAAGAAGTTCACTTCTTCCCAACTAATCTTGTACTTTAAGCTTTCTTGTGTTGAACATAGGCTAATCCAGCCCTGTTGTAGGTTAGTTTAGGGTTTCGTCTTTGTCCTTAGTTTCTTCCTTCAGTTTAACTTAGCTACTGGATGTATGCTCATTGGCCCCTTATATTTCTGTCCCTATTTTTCTTTGTTTTAATTCCCCATACTCTCCCTCGTTAGGTGGTCAGAGATGTCATTTCTCTGGTGGATGCGGGCGCCTTTCGTTTCGGATGTGATTTTTCGTATTTGTTGTTGTGTTTAACTGAGTGTGTGTTTGGGTGAGTGCTTGGGATGAATGAATGTCTTATTAAAGTCCCGCATTGATTTCATCCAGTGAACTGATGTTTCTGCCACAGTTAGAGATTGTGGGAGTTTTTATTACTAATATTATTTATTACTAATATATATTTTTGTTTCTTGTATATATATTTTTGTAAATATTTATTGGGTCAGATTTTTAAATTTATTGTTTCATTCCCCTCACCCCACATACAAAAAATTGTATATAAGGGGACTAGTTTGTACTTTCATGGAGACAATGAGGTATTATGGTGGATGTAGTAAGAAAGGTAAGTAAGAATGCGTAGTTTTGGTGTAAGGAATTTTGTTGTTGGGTCAGTGTTTGTGGCTAGCTAAGTTTAGCGTTAAGACAGAAAATTGTTCTTTCCCCATCCCCCTTTTTGGCCTTGTGTCACATTTTTTATCATTATACAAATAAATATTTTCACCACTAGCAGTGGATTACTTACTACATGCCGCTGGCAAATCTTGTATGTTGTTAATGGTATAAAGATTAGCGTTCCATTTCCAACCTTCGTTTTGGTTATTCTTATTCAGTAACCTTTTCTAGGTTACAACACAATTATAAAGGGTTAGGCTCATTTTCTCATTAGTATTTAAGTTCAGGTTAGATATTATCATATTAAATCACTATTAATAACTGTCAAGTATTGTTTAGCAGATCTAATCAATATTAATTAGGAGTAGATTTAAGGTTAGCAAATGGAATCGGTATTACTTAGTGATATCAAGTTTAACAGATGTAATCAGTATTAACTAGGGTTGTAACCAGTAATACATGGTCATGTGTAGCAGATTTAATCAGTATTAGTATTAACAGCTGTAATCACTAATGTTTTGGGTTCTGGCTAGGTTTAAAAGTTATCAGAATAATAGAGGATTAAATTTAGGATTAGCAGGTGCAGTGATTATTAGGATTAGGATTGGGTTTAGTTAGCAGATTTATTAGGGGTTAATGCATGGGTTAGCAAATATTAATAGAATTATAAATGACTAAGCTTAGCAGATATCAATATTACTTTTAGGTCTAGGGTCAGCAGATGTAATCAATATTACTTAAGATTCAATCTAAGGTTAGCAAATGTAATCAGTATTACTTTAGATCATGGGTTAGTGGATATTATCAGAGGGTTAGGATTAGTGCTGTTATATCTAATCAGTATTAATGCGGGATATGCCTTAGGGTAGCTGGTGTCATAGAATCATAAAAGCTCGGACCTTCATGAGTCTATCATACCATTCATCATGGTCAGAAGGTCATTAGGGTGTCATCTTGTGTATCTACAAATTGGTCTATGTAAATTGCTCGACAGCAGTGTCCTGAAAATCACATTATGCTTTCATGTAAGTTTGTAGAAATATCAGGGATGAGAACATAGAGTTGTGATTTCATTGAACATTGTTTCTCAGAGATGTTAAGTATAGCTCTCAGTATCCGAATGTAGCTTCCATCAAGCTTAAACTCACGGGGTTTACTTAATGTCCACAGATTATATCCATTTTATTCAAGTCGGTCCAGGCGACTTGAATAAAATTCGAAAATTCGAATTTTCACATCCTTTTCAATATAATCAGTTTCGCTTCCTAGGTATGTGTAAGATTCGAGAGATTTTATTGATTCTCCGAGACCGTTTGTATTGAGCCTTGCTGATGGAAGCTTATGAATGTCTGCCTTTCCACACTATGACTGGTTTCTTTTAACAACAAAATGTCATCTCAAAGACAAGTACAGTGTCAGGAATAAATTTGAGAAACTGCAAGCCGAGGAACCATCTCCTAATACAACCTACAATAAATTTGCTACTTTTCATGAAAAGGCTGCATACCTTTAAAACCTGGACATTAGCAACACATTGAGAATCAAATAACACTGAATCCGAAAAGGCTAATGTGAAAGAAAAAAAAACTACCATAAGAAATTGAAATCCATCTCTTAAATCTAATCCAAAACTTCATGAAGGCGTTTAATCAATTCAAGAAAGTTTCTTGGATGTATTCAGCTTATATATCCAGGGACAAAAATTCAGCTCATCAACTCTGCTGCTGCCAACAAAATTCTGTTCTTTCTTGGAAGAATGTCAAGGAGATTAGTGGCGAAAAATAATCAAATACATCGAAGTTAATGTACAGTTTGGTAATAGCAACAGACAGTACTCGACTGTAATTGAAGTTGTGTCTGACTGACTACAAGTCTGCTGGGCAAATTGGTAGGTGGTTTATATAACAGTCTGGGAGATTCTACTCTGTTAACCAGGAAAGTCCATTGTGTAAGTTCCGATTGGCTGATGATTCCAGTGTGGATATTGTGCACAATAAATATCCAGCACAATATCTACCCTGTGACTTTATTCAAGAGAAGGAATTTCATTGTATGTGCTTTTTTTGAACCCTTCTGGCTATTCAGACGTGTAACAATGAAAATTCTTAAGTGCATTTTTGTCTCTCGTCCACCTACAGTCTTGTAACAGTCTTTCGTTTCTTGTATTCTTTTTTGCTTTTGTTGAACGTTATATGTGCTGGGGAGGGAACCCACCTCTACAATGGCGGACTCTCCCCTACAGCTGCCGGAAGCGACACTCCCTTGTTTGTCGGCATGTGCTGCTACGAAACCAACGAAAGAGCCCCGAGGACTATGTAGCACTTCGGGAAAAATATGCTACATATACTAAGGGGAATGAATTTTTAACGATTCCCAAAGCACTAGATCCTGACGACCTGGACAATCTCGTTTTTAACGTCAGACGTAACAAGGCGACTCGTCGGAGTTGAAAGAGAGGCCATGGAGAAGACTTTAAAAAACCTTCACAACATCACAAAATTCTCACCAAGAGGTCTAATGCCTTATGGGACATTTTTTGTGTGCTGTCTAGCGACTTTGTTGTCTATACGGGGACCAACAGGCCAAAGGCGTTTCCTTGCTGGTTAAACGTACCCTTGGTGCAAGTGTGGACCTTGTCCACGTCGATGCGGGGTAGGGGCGGTTGATCGTGGCTGATATTCGAGTCGTTGCCGTCTATGCGCCCACCAACCAGACAGAGCGTCGCTCGTTTTATCGGAAGTTAGGGTCGTTCTTGGTTGATTCGTCGCGCTTAGTCTTAGTGGGAGACTGGAATGCCATCCTGGACCCCGATAAAGACAGGGGACAGGGAGCTAGTGGGATGTCTTTGGGTGATCGTAGCGTGGTTGATCTGATTGTTGAGTTCAGTCTCGTTGATAGATACCGGGTCGATCATTCTAGGAAGGAGATGTGGACGTGGGCATGTAAGTGGCCGTCTACTCGAGTAGCCCGCTACCTGGATGGAATGTTAGTGAGCTAGATATTGTCCCACGTTCCACTGGTTAGGCTGTTCGGACCATGGACTCGTTTGTGCCCGGATGGCGTTAGGTTCTAGGCCTAGAATGGCTGGAAACTGGAAGTTCGATTTGTCCTTATTGGACAGGCGGGACTTCCTGCAACAGCTAACTAAACTAGTACAGCGGGAACTAGTGGGGGCGGTTATTGGGAATATGTGATGGGAGAGGCTTAAGGATGGGATTAGGTCCTTCACCACAGAATATAGCCAGCAGCTCGCACTAGATAATGCTAATAAGGTGAAGACACTTAAAGATAGTCTGTCCTGGGAGGAGGCTGGGGGGATCTCCTAGAGATAAGTTTAGTTAGGCAGACTCTTGGGCGATCGACTAGCAAGCGCTACAAGGATCAGGTAGTTAGGCATAGGTTAAACACGAAGTCGTTAACATGGTCGGAGAATTGCGCAAGGTGAGGTTCCGATCGTTACATTCGTGAAGTTAAAACCCCACAGGAGCATACACTGAGGTCGACTGACGATATGTGCGAAGTGTTTCGGCGGCATTTCGAGAGACGGTTTACCAAGGAGCATGGTCTTAGTAGTGATGAGTTTCTCAGCTGACTTTCCTCGGCTGTCACCAACTGAAGCGGCTAGCTGCGTGAGTGAGATCACAGAGAGCGAGGTCTACTTGGCATTGAAAAGGGTCGACAGTAGCAAGGATGGGACAAGAGGGTTTACCCTATAAATTGTACTTGAGGCTGTCGCACATCTTTGTGCCGATTTTGAAAGCGGTGTTCAACAACTGGTTCCGGCAGGAGTCCATCCACGACCGGATTTCAAGGGGTGTGATCACGCTGTTAAAAAAGGGCAATGATAGAGGATGGGAATCAGATGATTACAGGCCCATAACTCTGATAACAACAGAGTTAAAGATTTTGGCCAAGATCCTGACGGAGCGTTTTCAGTCATTTGCCGAAAGTCTGTTGGCACCGGTCAGACTTGTGCTATGAGGTGCCGAACAATTCAGAGCAACCTGCATCTGATCTGCACGATCCTACAGGGAGTAAAAGACGACGATAAGGCCGCACTGATCAGTTTGGATCAGTGCAAGGCATTTGATAAAGTCAATCATCAGTACCTGGCTGCTGTCTTGCAGGCTACCGGATTCTCACCCGATTTCTGTAAGTGGATTAGCCTTCTGTATCACTCCCCCAGTGCTGTGGTACAGGTGAACAGAAAGTGGTCGCGTGCTTTTGCGCTGTCGCGGTCAGTTCTTCAGTGTTGTCCACTTTCGCCCCTACTTAACGCTTTGGCGTTGGAGCCTCTCCTTCGCCGGCTAAGGGACAAGGCGTGCAGTCCAGCCCTACGTGGAATCGCTGTCCATGGTGGGGCACGAGCCAGGGTTTCCGCGTACGCCGATGACGTATCTACTTTCGTGTCGTCCCGCAGTGACATTGAGGCGGTACTGAAGGCGCTTGAACAGTACGAAAAGGTTACAGGGGCCAAGATTAACTGCAATAAGTCTTCCACCTTGCATTTAGGTTCCTGGAAGGAGGTCGATCTTCAGGCACCCTTTGGCTGGACGGACGGTCCTGTCCGCATTCTTGGAGTATGGTTTGGACCCAACCTCCAGCTCGAGAAAAATTGGTCAGAAGTACAGACAAAAGTCGGAACATCAGCTGTGACTTGGCTTCGAAGGATTTTGTCCTTGAAGGGCTGAGGTGTGTGCCACTTACATCTTTCCTCTTATTCTTTACCGCTTGGCTATACTTCCTCTTTACAAGGACGATCGGAAGGAGATCCAGCGTTTGTGGGATGGGAACAAGACGAAGATCAACAAAGAATGCTGTGTCCAGCCTCCGTATAATGGGGGGCTGGGAATGTCATACTTGGTGAGTCATCGACATGCCTCGAGGTTGGCTTTCCTACGCCGCGTTTTCACTGAGGATTCAATTTTGGTGGGGAGTGTAAGGGACGCCTTCCCTAGTATTACTTTCATTTCCTGGGCTAAGCGCCGTCGTAGACCCGGGAAATTGTCAACTTTCCTCGGCGAGTTTTGAGCGACCTTGAAGGCCTTTTCTAGGTCCAGTGACCTTTCACGGCCTCGAAAGGTCTTGTATCGTGAATTAGTCGCGAAGGATTCACTCTGTGGACGGTTCGGCTTGTCGTTGGCCGAGTTGCGCTCTTTCTGGTCTTGAACGCCACCGGCGAATTACCTCAGCAATCTTGAGTTTTCGTTTACCTGGCGATTGATTCGGAACGTGCTATCTTCAGATGGAGCTGGGCGGATTAGCCCGACTATCATTGGTGTGACCTTGGCCTAGAAGAAACGGTTTCACACGCCATTGTACTCAGGTGCGCCCTTTCTGGGATTAAGTCGGCGAGTTGACGGCTCGTATCCCGCCTGATATTCTCGTGCTCATTGATCTCGCATACGTGTGTGATAATGTGACGCCCCCGTATTCTGGGAAGAAACGAATGGTGTTTCTGACGCTGCTAGCCATGACGCGAATAGGGATTTGGACGTCGCGGATGGAGGGAATCTTGCGATATGAACACTATTCTCATCAGGCTCTGGTCGGATTCTTTCGGCATCAGAACTGATAGAAAGCGTTTGATATCGACAGATTTCAGCGAAAGGTGGGTGAAATTAGTGAGTTTGACTTGTGTGAATAGGGCTAACATTGAGTTTCTTTTCACTTGGTCAAAACGGGGCCGTTTCCCGTGAACCTTCTCCCTGGTTAAGTTAGATCGTTTTATGTTTTCCTAGTTAATGTAAATAAGTGTTGTTCCCGGCATGTCTCCGGGATTCTCTTTTGTTATTATCCATGTCGAGATCAAACAACCTCCCCATTTTGTTTTTGGTCCTCTTTTTCATCTCAGCTCGGTCAGACTTTGATTTTTTCCCAATCCGTCATTTATTTTTACCTTTCTCACTCCATTAGTGAGTGTGCTGCTTGATTCTGTCTATCGGCAGAATACAGCGGCTACTCACATTATTTTTGAGAGGTGAAAGGGTCTTACTAACATCTGTTTTGTTTGAATTTGTTTTTGGTTCAAATTTTGTTACTTTTTGGGGTTCATTCCCTACCTTCATTTCATGTTTCGTTAAATTTTTATGTATTTTTGAAATGTTTATATCATAGCGTGTTTTTCTACCTGCGAATATGTGGTATTGTGGTACAGTGTAACCCTGATATAAGAGAGTTGTCGGGACCGGAGAAGTATCTTATATCCGGGTTTCTCTTATATCCGGGTTTGGTCTATTTTATTTAGGTAAGTATGGCTCTAATTTGGGACCAGAGAAAATCTCTCTTATATCCGGGTTACACTGTATATGTAAATTTGAATGGTGATGGGTAAGTTCTTTTGGTAAATGGATAAATTGTACTGAATGAATGGGTCGTGATTGTGATTAACTAGGAATAGGATAGTTAGAGAAGACCAGCCTTTACCCACCTCCCCTTCGGCCATGTGCCACAATTATTGTATTTATACAATAATAAATAAATTATTCAAGCGAGGGACATTTTGCTGGCTAAGTATTATTTCCATTTTCTTAGTGGTTTTACTTTTTTCGACCAGCTTGCCGCTTGCGCCTTAAATTTCGATTGAACTGTTAAGTATTTAATTTTTAATTTTTTAAAATTGTTTTTGAAATTTTTCAGTTTTTCCTTTCCGTTATTTGTGCCTATTTATTTACGCATTTTGTTCTTTTCTTTTTTGTTTATTTTCCTTCTTGTACCTTCACCCCGGTTTTATTTTTCATTACCTTTTTTGTATTTATTTGTTTGAATTGCTTATTATCTTTGGTTTATCACGTTCTTGTTCCATTTTATTTTGTTTCTTCTTAACTTCCGTTGTAAAATAATTTTAAAAAGAAAAAGAAAGTAAGAAAGAAAAAGTAACTGGTTATTTGTTCAGCCGTAGTGGTTGTTTGGGCCATCATGGACGACAACAATAATGCTAATAAAACACCGCCGGTATCATCAGCTAAAACGGCCTAGTGTGGGGATAGGCCGAGGAAAAAAGATGCAGAATATTATGCTTCACAAAGAAGTAAATTTGAGGATTCCTTTAAGGAGAACGAATTCCTTACTATTTCCGAAGCGTTGGAAGCCATCAATACCAGAATACTATCCCTGCTGATCTCCGACATAAAAAGTCGTAAATTAATTGGGATCAGCAGGGAAACCATGGAAGAGGTCTTGAAGACCTTGAAGATCAATCCGAAAGTCCTGGCAAGAAGGACGAATGCAATAAGGGACATTCACCTTCCCACGGAGCAGGACGCCAAAAATCTAAGGCTGCTAAGGAGTATATGGGCATCCGTAAGACAATGATTACGGTCCATGATGTAGACATCTCTGAAGACAGGATGGGAGCATTCTTCTCGAAATTTGGCATGGTAGAGGAGGTGAAGGCAATATTAAGGAAATCAGGCATTGCAACTGGAGACGTAGAATTGCTGGTCACATTGACCCGAACGAGTTTGGGGGAAATCTCCAATATTCTGTTATGCAGGGAAAGGAGGATCCTGGCTGTTTTTGTTGCTGTTGTTGTTGCTGTTGTTGTTTTGATTTTCTTTGTGTCTGCTTCTTCTTTTGTTGTGCCTCTTTTTCTGGCTATTTTTCTTTCTTGTGGCACCTTCTTTGCCCGCTTCCAGGCACCATCGCGGTCTTTCTCCGTTACCCCCCCCTACCATGGGTGCTGTGACTACTGCTGCTGCTGTTGTTGTGGACCGAGTTGCAGACTGAGAACGTTTAGCGGGGTACTCTTTAGCCATGTGCCCCGAGACATCGCACGAACAACAGTACGGTCCTCGAATACCAACATCCTACTTTCTCTGCATAACATCTAGGTCAGTTCGTCAGTGTTGTCCACTGTCGCCTCTACTTTAAGCTTTGGCGTTGGAGCCTCTATTTCGCCGGCTAAGGGACAGGGCGTGCAATCCGGCCTATGTAGAATTGCTGTCCCTGGTGGGGCTCGAGCCAGGGTTTCCGCGTACGCTGATGTACCTACTTTCGTGTCGTCCCGCAGCGACATTGAGGTGGTACTGAAGGTTGCTTGACCGGTACGAAAAGGTGACAGGGGCTAAGATTAACCGCGACAAGTCGTCCGGTTTGTGGCTAGGTCCTGTCCGCATACTTGGAGTATGGTTTGTATCCGAACTCCAGCTGGAGATATATTGGTCTGAAGTACAAAGGTCGACGTGGCCGGTCAGACTTGGCGTCGACGGAGGTTGTCCCTGAAGGGCAGGGCGTAGGCGTATGCCACTTACATCTTTCTTCTTGTCCTTTATTTCTGTCTGTACTTCCTCTATATAAGGATCATGAGAAGGCGCTCGAGCGCTTTCTATCCTCCATTTTATAAAGGGGACGCAAGCATTGGGTCGACAGAGAAGTCTGTGCAAATCGTCTGTGTCATGGGGGACTGGGAATAACACACTTGGCGAGTCACAAGCTCGCCTCGAGGTTGGCTTTCCTACGCCTCGCATTGACAGGAGATTTGATTATGGCGGGGATTGTAAGGGACGCCTTCCCTTACCTTACCCCTCCCCCATCTCGTGGGATGAGCGCCGGGATCAATCGAATTTCCTTCGCGAGTGTGGAAAGACCTTGAAGATCATTCCTCGGTCCAGTGACCTTTCTCAGCCTAGTAGGGTCCTCTATTGTTATCTAGTGGAGGGGACCGCGAAGGATCTTCTACGTGAGCGGCTCGACTTGTCGGAGGAGGAGTTTCTTCTGGTCTTGCGCGCCAGCGGCGGATTACCTCAGTAACTCAGTAACTAAGTAAGAGTTTTCGCTTACCTGGCGACTGGTTCAAAATAGGCTGCTTCTCAATAACATGGCTTTCATATGGGGCTTGGCGGATTTGCCAGACTGTGAACGATGTGACCTTGGTTTTGAGGAAACTGCTTCGCACGCCTTCTATCACTGTCCTCGGGTCCGCCCCTTATGGGACCCTGTCGGCGAGCTGACGGCTCGTATTGCTCCCGAAAAGCGCGTGCATATTGATCGCGCATACGTGTGTGACAATGTGTCGCCCCTGTATTCTGGGGTGAAATGTTGAGATTCCCAACTTAATCCGTTTGTTTTGGCTCCCTTTCATCTCGTCTGGGTCAGCTTTATATATTTCCCATTTCAGTATATATTTTCTCCTTACCCTCTCCTTTAGCGAGAGAGCTTCTTGATTTTGTCCAATGGGCAGAATACAGCGGCCTCTCTTTTTTGATGGTTGGAGGGTTCCTACTAACAACAGTTATGTTTAGCTTTGCTTTGTGTTGATATTTAGTTTGTTTATGGATTCATCCCCCTCCCCTCTCATTGTCAAATATTAGATTTTTATCTATGAAATATTTATTATCATCAAATTTTTAAATCTCGGGGTGCGTTTTGTAGGTCCTCCTGAGAGGATGCAGCATTATGGTGTATGGAGGATTGATTGGCGACGGATGAGGTTTTATGGTGATTGTGCAAATTGTAATAGTGAATGGGTCGTGATTCGGATTAGCTAGGTATAATATAGTCAGTGAAGACCAACCTCAACCCATTTCCCTTTTCGGCCTTGTTCCATAAATGTATTTATTTACAATAAATATACTTTATTCAAGAGAGTGACATGTATTGAGTTTCAAACCACTGGACGCTAGTTGGAAACTTCCTTGCGAAGGTAAGTGTCACACTCTTGATTGTTCAGTTAAAAGCTAATAGTCAAACTGAAAGGCTGAATGAATGGACACTTTTTGGTGCTGGTAAATGGAAAGAAGGGGTTAATGAATAGTATCATGGACAGACCGAGAGAAAGAATGAAGTTTTCTCGTAAAAAAAACTTAATTCTCTAAAATCAGAAAAATAAACTACTTAAGGAATGGCGATATTACCACAAGAAGACATGTGGCGGTCTTTAAGCTGACAGCTGATTAATGACCTAGCTCCAAAGTACCGATTACAAAAACACAAAATAAATAGGACGAATAAGATTTGATCTGTAACTAAAACTTGAGAATAGTTTCCTTGTGGTTGGAGTGCAATGACCCTGATAGGGTTGGGGGAATGAATGACCGGAGAACTAAATATCTGGGAAAATTTCGCATAAGCAAAATTTGAAATGATAACCTTTTAATTAACAACCATAAGTTAAGCCACGCCAAACGTTTGGGAGCTAGATTAGCCGAGGGGTAGCCGAGGGGTAGCCAATGTGACAGGCATAGATGAAATACTGAGGAAGGTGGAGGAATTGCCCAAGCCCATTTGGGAGTATTGGTGTGAGATGTCAATAAGAGAAGGAAGAAATTATCGGGGCGGATCGATACCTATAACCGATACCCATAGGAACAGCAGTTCTCCCGATTTGGAAAATGTAATTAATTTCCCAGCGCCAGACAGCGAAAGGGCTCTTGTTGGAAGATAGGGGAAACCCCGAATCTCCTAACTGCGTCATTCCCCACGCTGGCATTAGTTGAATGTCAATAAATGCAAGGAATCGAAGCGGCCGAGAGCAGTTGTTGCAGACGCTGAGACGAGAGACGACCGCGTTTCTTGATATCACGTGAATGCCTGCCTGAATATAAACTTTGTGCCAGACTTAACCAAACCAGCCAAAGTGTCACGTTCAACTTAAGAAGCGGGTTGTATCGTTAATTTTCTGCATGAAGAATTGATAAATTCTATCGTCAAAACTTACCAAGCACTGTACAAAAGAATGCATATAAAAATATTTAATATTATTCGAGTTATTTTTCTCATTTGCGTCTCCATTCTGCCTGGACCAATCCAACACGACGATTCTCAACGACGATTCGATGTTTGCCAAGGCTTATGATCAAAACTAAACATAATGTAGGATAAGGCAAGGTTTGGATCGAATTTATCATCATCGATTAGGCGCGGGAATTGGACATCCAGCCGGCCGGCCGAGGACGAGGCGATAGCAAGGACGTTTTAAAAACTCTATGGAAATGTACCTGAAATTTTAGATACTTATATTAAACTTGGTGGGCATCCTATCTTAGGCAGGACCTTAGACAGACGGAGATGGAGAGATGGGTGTGATATTAGTACAAGTATTTGCATATTTTCCTTAACTTATTGTAGGGTTTGGTTAGCAGATATTATTGAAAGATGGAGTGACTATCTTAGCATTTACAGATTTATACTTTTTACTTAGGTTTGGAATATGGTTAGCAGATATTATTAGAATATATTGTGAAAGTCTGTAAGCGATCTGGGATTGCAAAGGAAGTGTTTGTCGCAGATTATTTCCACGTCACAGAGAATAAATCACGAAGTTCAGACTCGAACATCGGGGACAGAAAGAAAATGCCGAAAACTCGATTCACAAATCAAAATGCACGGAAACAGAAAAATAACTCACTCTCCAACAAACGTGGCAGCCAAAATAGCCGACTTTTTTTCAATATTTATTGTATTAAAAATACAATTATAGCACGAGGCCGAAAAAGGGGAGGGGTTGAGGCTGGTCTTAACTAACTATCCTATACCTAGCTAATCCGATTCACGACCCGTTTATACATTACAATTTCCACATTCACCACAAGAACTCGTTCATCACCAATCAATCCTCCATACACCATAATACCACATTCTCACTAGGGAAACCTACAAAACGCGCCCCGTGACATAAAAATTTAATGATGCTAAAATATATATAAAAATCTATGATGAAAAAATGAGAGGGGAGGGAGATGAACCCAGTAACAAACTAAAATATTAACAGAAATCAAATTAAACATAACTGATGTTAGTAGGGCCCGTCCAACCCTCAAAAAAGAGATGCTGCTGTATTCTGCCCATTGGACAAAATCAAGAGGCTCTCTCGCTAATGAAGTGGGAAAAGGATAAAAAATCATACAAGCATAAAGCTGACCCAGTCCAGATAAAAGGGGCCAAAAACACACTGTGGAGGTTGGGAATCTCAACCTGGATCATAACCAAAGATGAGGCCAGGGACAGGCCGGGAACAACACTTACATTATCTAGGTACGCAAAAGCTTGTCTAACCTAACCAAGGGGAGGGCTCCACAGGAAACCACCCCGATGCAACGTAGGCTTGACCTAAAAGAGAACATCAAGTCTAGCCCCGTTCAAACGAACCAAGCTCGCCTCAGTCACTCACCTTTCGCTGAAAGACTGTCGAATGCGAGCGTTTTCTATCAGTTCTAATCTTTATCTTGAACTGATGCTCAAAGAATCGAATTAGATCCTGATGAGAAAGACGGTTGCCTCGCAAGACTTCGTCCATTCGCGACGCCCAAATCGCCATTCGGGCCGTAGCTAGCAGCGTCAGAAACACCATGCGTTTCACCCCGGAATACGGGGGCGACACATTGTCACACGCATTTGCGCGATCAATGGGTACGAGCTTTTCGGGAGCAATACGAGCCGTCAGCTCGCTGACATGATCCCTTAGGGGGCGGACCCGGGGACAATGGTAGAAGGCGTGCGAAGCAGTTTCTTCTAAACCAATGCCACACCGATCTCAGTCTGGCAAATCCGCCAAGCCCCATATGAAGGCCTTGTCATTGAGAGGCAGCCGATTCCGAGCCAATCGCCAGGTAAATGAAAACTCAGGGTTACTGAGATAATCCGCCGCTGGCGCCCAAGACCAGTAAGAGCGAAACTCCCCCTCCACTAAAAGACGATAGAAGACCTTCCTATGCCGAGAAAGGTCACTGGACCGAGGAACAGCAAGGAAGGCCGACCGACACTCACGAAGGAAAACCGATTGATCCCGGGGTTTACGACGCCGCTCAACCCGCGAGATGGGCGGATGGATAGTAAGGTGGTTGAACGCGTCCTTCACAATCCCCTCCATAATCGGATCTGTTAGACATTTTGACGGTCGTCTTCGAGTATAGAATCCAGAGGTTAGCAGTGAATATTTCGGAGACAGTAGGAAAGCGTAGTTCAGGTTAGCAGTGGATATCGCAGCAAAGTAGCAGAGCGTAGTACTTCCTTCTGTCATCTTCGCCTGACAAGTTGGCACTGGTCATTCGGGTAGGGTAAACAAAAATGGCCACCTTTATACACGACGGATAGAATGTTCTGCGGCTTCTGATTGGTTAACCTTCTATTGGTATACTATAAAGCGAGTCAAGGCATTTGGACCAACTCACTAGTCATATATATATACATATACACAAAAAACTGTAACAGGATCCCCACCTGTCAAAGCCAACCTCGAGACATGCCACCCCCCATGACACGAACGTTGTGCACAGACTCGTCTATCGACCCGATTCCAGCGTCCCCTCCATAAAATGGAGGCTGGCGAGCGATCGAGCGCCTTCCGATGGCTTTTACAGAGGAGAAGTACGGACAATCGATAAAGGACAATCGGGAAAATGTATGTAGCACACACATCCGCCCTGCCCTTCACGGACAACCTCCGTCGATGCCAAGTCTGGCCGTCAGCATCGACCTTTGCTCGTACTTCAGACCAATTTTTCTCCAGCTGGAGGTCGGTTCCAAACCACACTCCAAGAATGCGGACAGGACCGTCCGTCCAACCAAAGCGGCCCGGAAAATCGACCCCCTTCCAGCCAACTAACCGCAAGCCGGACCCCTGTCACCTTTTCGTACCGATCAAGCGCCTTCAGTACCGCCTCAATGTTGCTGCGAGACAACAGGAAAGCAGATACGTCATCGGCGTACGCGGAAACACTGATCAAGCCCCTCCAGGAACCGGTCTGCACGCCCTGTCCTTCAGCCGTCGAAGGAGAGGTTCCAATACCAAAGCATAAAGTAGGGGCAACAGTAGACAACCCTGACGAACCGACCTAGACAGCGCAAAAGTGCCCGACAGCTTCCCGTTCACCTGCACCACAGCACTGGGGGAGCGATACAGGAGGCTAATCCAGCGGCAGAAGTCGTGTTCGCATCTGGCGGTCTGCAGGACAGCAGCAAGGTAGCGATGGTCAACCCTATCAAATGCCTTGGACTGATCTAAATTGATCAGCGCGGCCTCATCGTCGTCTTTTACACCCTCTATGATCGTGCGGATCAGATGCAGAATGCTCTGAATTGTTCGGCCCCTCACAGCACAAGTCTGCTCAGGAACCAACAGAGACTCGGCAATTGACTGCAAACGCTCCTGCAGGATTTTTACCAAAATCTTTTAGCAGAATTATGGGCCTGTAATCGTCTAAGTGCCCCCCACCACCACCACCCTTCCCCTTTTTCAACAGCGTGATCACACCCCTGGTGAACCGGTCGGGGATGGTCCCCTGCTGGAACCAGTTTTTGAACACAACTGTCAAAATCGAGACAAAAATGTGCGACAGCCTCAAGTACTATTCATAGGGCAAACCATCCAGACCGGGCGACATGCCTCTGCCGACCATCTTCAATTCCGCGTAGAATTCGCCGTCCATAATCTCTCCCTCGCAGCCAGCCACTTCAGTCGACGAAATAGCTGCGAAACTCGTCCTCACGAAGGCTCCTTGGTAAAGCGTCTCTCGAAATGCCGCTGAAACGCCTCGCACATGCCGTCAGTGGCCTGAAGAGTATGTACCTCCGGAGATTCGACTTTATGAATGTAACGATCGTAACATCGACGGATCTCTTCCTTGCGCAGATCTGCGCCCATGTTCACAGCTTCAGAAGACATCTTGCTTAACTTATGTCTAATTATCTGGCTCATGTAGCGCTCGCTATTCGAACGCTGCACAGCCTCCCTAGCTAAGGCCACCGCCCAGGAAAAACTCGCTCTAAGCGTCTTTACCTTCTCAGCTCTATCTAGGGCTAGCCGTTTGCTGAAATCAGTGGTGAAAGACCTAATCCTACTCTTAAGTCGATCCCACCACTTATTTCTGATAATCGCCCCCACTAGCTCCCGCTGCACTAAGTTAGTTAGCTGCTCCTGGAAGTCCCGCCTGTCCAGTAAAGACAGATTGAACCTCCAGTAGCCATTCTAGGCCGATGATCTAATGCCATGCGAGCACAAACGAGTTTGTGGTCCGTATAGCCTACCCAGTAGAACGTGGGACAATCTAACAGATCTACGTTGGCTCCTCTAACTAACATTCTGTCAAGATAGCTAACCACCTTGTCACAAGGCCAGCTAAGAGCCCACGTCCACATCCCCCCCCGAGGTGATCGACCCGGTATCTATCAACGGGACCAAAATCGATGATCAGATCAACCAAGCTACGATTGCCCCTTCTCCCGCTAGGACCCCGCTCCCGATCTAACTTGGGGTCCAGGATATAGCCGACTTTTTTTTCCCCGATTCGAGAACACCAACTGCTTTTATCTGCCTAGCATTTTTTCCATTCGTCGACAGCTGGGAGAGAATGTTCAGTATTTTGTATATCAAAATACTTTTATAGCGACTCCTGCGACGGACTTGTCTTTTAATTCAAATATTCCATCTTCAGCATGTCGTGCCCTTTTGTTTGGTAAGTAATTTTCTTTTTCGACACATTTTCCGTCGTAGAATACACGCGAGGTAAGTAGCCGTTTTCTTCGCTATAAAGTCTTAGCATTTCATCCTTACTATTTAGTCTTGGGCTATGTTTAGAAGATATTATTGAAATATAAAATGGTAGTTTTAGAATTTGCAGAATTTGCAGTACTTAGTTTTGGGTAATATTTAGGAGACATTATTTACATATGAAGTGACAGTCTTTTCATCTGAATATTTATCCTTAGCATTTATGTTTGGGGTATAGTTAGCAGATATTATTGAAATATAAAGCGGTAATCTTAGCATTTGAAAATAATTCTTAGTACTTAGGGTTTTTCTATGGTTAGCAGATATTGAAATGTATAGTGACTATCTTAGCCTTTTCAGATTTATCGTTTGTATTTAGGTTTGGACTATGGATAGCAGCTATTATTGAAATATAATGTGACATTTGAATTTTTTTTATTCTGAGTTTATTTCTTAACATTATTGACTTCATTTAAATCTTTAGTTCGTTTTCCGTCTTTGGACGAATTCTATTTACTTTTTTCGGTGAAATATTATTCTACATCGTTTCCTTTTCAATTGTTAATTATTTTAAACTCTTCGGCATAATCCTTAGTAGTTTCACCAAACATTAATTTTAAATTGATTTTATGAATTTTATTTTTGTTTTATTTCAATTTAAGCCCATTTTTTTTTTTAAATTTTGGTTTACTGGTCAAATAAGTTTCTTCTTCATTTTATGGTTTGAATTGTTAATTGTATTATTAATTTTTTATTATTTCTTGATCCTTTTAAACCTTTTTAGGGTAATTTTTGGTAGTTTCATCAAACTTTGTTTTTAATTTATTTTTATGAACTTTAAAATCCAGTTTTGTCGCTCTCCTGGTTAAATCTTTTACGGTTTCATAGTTTCTAATCGTGTATTGTTTATTTTGTATTTTTAATTTTTTCTCCACATTTTTATTTTTGCTGATATTTTCTGGTGGCTTTTCTACCCCATACTTTCACTTACTTCTGTACATTTTTTTACCACAGGAAAAATAAAGTCTTGCTTGCCTTCGAAAAAAAACCTTTTGGGGTATTCCCTCTAAAGCAGCCCCTCTTGGTAAATGCAACTCTGTGGACTAACTGGAATTGGAGGGATCTTGAAAGAGAGACAAGGAAAAGTTAAAACAAAAACAAAAAAACAAAAAAAAAACAATAGTACAGAGGCCAATAATGGCCAAAAAATGTCCGAAGGAAAAAGTATGGTGGACCATACTAACATAATATCCAATGACAAAAATAACAACAATACCGGAGAATCGCCCTGTTGTTGGAAGCCCCACCACCACCACCACCACTCTAAATGCATTATCGATATTGCGGAGTTTTTTGAACGAAACAAGAGTTACGCTCACCTTGTAAAAGAAGGTGGACTCTTGAAAGCCTCTGACGATGTTAATCATCAAAATTATAGCCAAGGTCTTAGCCGGCAGTTTGAAGGCTGTCCTCTCTAGTCTGATTGTCCCCGATCAGACTTGTTCTGTGGATTGCGGGACTATTCAGGACAACCTTCATTTGGTACACTTGATCATCAAGTAAGTTGACAGTTAAGCCACGCTGATCAATTTAGATCAGACCAAGGCATTCGATTTCTGGAGGCTCTCCTTTACGCCACCGGTTTCAGGTCGTACTTTTGCACCTAGATCCGACTTCTGTATGCGTTCCCCGGTGCGCTGGTAGAAGTGAATAGAGAAAAATTGGTACCTTTCGTATTGTCTCGCTCAAGGTTGTCCACTTTCGTCATTGCTTTACGTTCTTGCGTTGGAGCCTTTCCTTCACAAGTTAAAGGCGAATCCAGTCCTACGTGGAATTTCCTGAGCTGGTACTACCTATACCGACGACGTTTCGGTTCTTGTGTCAAGCAGAGCCGAGATTGAGGAAGTTAGCAAAGAGATCAGAGGGTACGAGACGGTGACAAGAGACATGATCAACCGCGATAAGTCTTGCGGTTGTTCACGTAGAAAGGGTCTTCTTTTCCCGAGACTTTCCTCTGGACGGACGGGCCGGTCAAGATACTCGACGTCTGGTTCGGTCCCGATCTCTTGTTGGAAATGGATTGGTCGGAAGTGAGAGGGAAGATCGCGGTCACAGTTAGTCTATGGTCTCTGGGGAGGCTTTCCTTAAAGGAGAGAGCGGAAATATGTGTTTCGCACATCTACCATACTCTCCATACTTCCACTTTTGTATGACGCACCAATGGATTTATAAAGTTTGCATTCGTTTGCACCTGGCTTCTTCAGCGTCGTGAAAGTGAATCTAAAATATTTCAGTATATTACCACTGTCGTATAAGTCATTTGAAGTATCTATCATTTTGTCAATCCTGAAATCATCTAAAACTTCCGGCATTTCCATTGCAATTCCGTATGGTCCTGCTGTTTTGATCCTGTTTAGCTTGACCAATTTCACTTCAGAACAGGTCTCCGATATATTCGTTCCATCTTTTAGGCATTTTATCTTTTTCTATTATCAGCGTTCCATATTTTTATTTTATACATCATGTTAATGAGTATGTCATTTGTCTTATTCTTTTATGCATATCTGCCTAACTTGTGATGCTCATTATTTCAGCATTTCATTGAGCCACTTCTCTTTTGCTTGTCTGCATTTTTTCTAATTTCTCTGTGCAGTATCTTATATTCTGTGCTATACCTTGGCCTCGTTCGCTGTCTCCTTTTCATCATGTTGAGAATTTCATCTGCCATCCATTCCTTCTTTCTTTTTTAAGGATTATCTCGTTCGAGGATGTTACTAAGGCTTTTCATAATGTGCTCTTTCAGTTCATTATATTTGCTATTAATACTGTCCGTATACAACTCCTTCAAGGTTGGGTCTTTCAGCAGTCTGTCGTGAGTGAATCCAATTTCTGTTAATAGAAGATATTCCAGGCCGTTGTCGATAAACGAAATAAAGAAATCATGACAAAACGTTCTTTAAGTCTTTGAACTTTATCACAGGATCCGTAATCAAGTAAATATTTTATTACGATACACTTACGGCTCAAAACAACACAATTTTTCTCTAATTTCCCGCGCTGTCAAAGTAGAGGTATAGCCATTTTCACTATAGTCTCGAAGAAAACTTCAAATTGCATTAACTTCAACAATCATATCAGAAGACTGCAACTCATTTTGTTAACCGGAAACAGAATAAAGTAGTAATGATAAGCACAAAGTTCCAAGTAGAAATCCAGTCCTATAGTAATGTCCTTAATAAAAATTACATATACTGAATAAAATATTTAACAGATACGCTATAAAATTGAGTTACAGCTGCAAAGGAATATGACGCAGTTACCGAAGAAGCGCATTTATGAAGTGTTGTGGATGACCAGTATTAATAGTACACTCTTGTAATTTTAGGTGTGAATACGATTGTCCAGTTAGTGGCTGCTCCCAGAAAAAAAAAGTATTCTACCAAGCAATGGTTATGGCAGATGACGAACCGGATAAAGCTTTATTTAGGAGTCACAGAATGTGATTGGAAAAAATGCACAAAAACTCTTTTAATAGTAAACAGTATGAAACCAGCACAACACCCTCTAAGTATATATGAGCATAGAAGGAAAATCTAAGGTTGAATAGAAGATTGTAAAACCAGTATAAGTTCAAAAGTAACGTCTAAATCTTACAAGAAATATTTTGAATCATAACGCCTCCTGAACAAGAAATCGGAGCTAGTTAAAAGATGTAGATTATGAAAGCTATAATTTAGGTTTTTAAAATACGTGTATCGTCTAAACGTGGCATCATGTGCAGGGCGTTTGTCTTTAATTAGTCTATTTGGAGTTTAACACCGCATGAGAACGAATATATTATAGATTAGTCACTGTAAAATGCCATCTAATGGGTGTTGTTTCTTTTGTATAATGTTAGATTCGTTTATTTTTATCCTTAGTATTATCTACTAATATTTTTCTCATGTTAATAATCGGATTTTGGTTGTTCATGATGATGAATATGTGCATGATTGCGGTAAAATTCAGTAACTCTCTCTCTCTCTCTCTCTCTCTCTCTCTCTCTCTCTCTCTCTCTCTCTCTCTTCAATGTTTCAATACTTTGACTTTACTTTTTCAGGCGATAAAGTAACTGGTGATGAAATTATTTTCAAGGACATTTAAAAACAAATTGTTACCTCTTTTCCGAAAGTTAAAGGGGGGACATAAGGGCAGAATTAAAATTAGTCTTGTGGGTGTGTCTTGATTAACCAATTAAATATCAGCTCTACGCTAAATAAAAAATATATACTCAGAAGGTAGAGGTGGGTGAGTTATCTCTTCTAAGAAAATTTTAAAATAATTATCAACAGTGAATAATGAATGAATAAATAAAAAAGACAAGTATAAATAACAAGATAAATAATAATCAGTTAAATTCTATACAATAGGTATAAAATAACCGATATTCTATAAAATAACCGATATTCTATAAAATAATAGAATTTCCTGCAATTCTTCTTGGCGGTCTCTTTGTTTAAGTTGGTGAATGCTCCCATAATCCTTGCCTTCAGTTCATTTGTGGTGTTACAAGGAGTTTTGTTGGTCTCTCGCTCAACTGCGTCCCACAGGTTGCAGTCTGGGGAGTTATGTGGCCAGATGTAAACGGTGATGTGGTTGCAGACAGTCATGACTGGGTTCTCCTGCTTGTGTGGTATGGTGTAGGTTCTCCCAGCAGCCACCTCTTGATCCAGGGCAGCACTACCCCCTCAATACATCCATGATTTAAGAAAGCACGTAAAAAAATTAAAAAAGTAAAGTAGAAAATGCCATTAAACTTTAAATTTTTTTATTCTTCAAGCATGCATTTATTTAATAAAAGAAACTCGTGTGATGTAGGGCAGAAGAATACATTTTCTCTCCCTTTAGTAATGCTTGCCTTTTTGCCATCTCTCCTAATCCTTTTTTGCCAACCATTCGGTTCGGTCGGTTATTTATCACTTTCCTCTGTCCCTCTTGTCTTCAATATGTCCTCTGAGTGCCAAATTTTCCAATCCCTCTTTCCTCATTATGTTCGCTTTTTCCGATGCTACATATAAGTGCCTTTTTTGTTCACATTTTCTCTAAAACTTCGTAGTTGCTCACCTGTTTAGTACATGATACTCTCAGCACCCTTCTGTATAACCACATTTCTGTTGCTTCACATCTCTTCCCCATCTGTGATGAAATGGTCCAGCATTCTCTTTCATATAGGAATACCGATATTACATAACAGTTCAATACTCTTTTCTTTGTTTCTAACGAAAATTTCTTGTTTTTTAATACTTTACTTTAGAAGGCATCTTTTCGACTTCGCATTTTCTATCCGCTGTTAAAACACTTTCTAAATATTTAAATTTTTGCACTTGTTTCATTTTGGTAGCTACAATTTGTAATTCGCATGTTTCGTTTACTGACAATTATACATTAATACAAGGGAGACTACTTTTCTTAAACATATACATTATATTCGCCCTTGTATGTAAAATTTATATTTTTTTCATCTAATAATATATTAGACGAATTGAGATAAAAATGAACACTTGAAAATAAGAATAGGATTGATAGATGTCTTATTATTACTTGTATCATTTATCCATATATTTTTGAACTTATTAATATAAATGGAAATTGATCTAAACACACGGCAAAGAGTCGTATTTATCCTTCCTGTGACACGGAATATTTTTAAGCAAATAAGTAAACGAAGTGGTATAGGTATAGAGGTAATCATTTTCAATACACGACTTTATTAAGTGATTAAGTGAAACTTTTATGTCTATATGTACCTGCCATTTAAATTTGTGCGTATCTATGCGTTGTTTGCGCGTGAATATTTGAATTGCTTGCTCTTTTCTTGCAAAAGAGGAGTAAAAATAAAATTACTTTTTCTGCACAAAAATAATTGTGGCAATGCCTATTGCACATTCGATTTTGCTAATAGTTTTGATTATGCCTTATACTTTAGCATTCAATTATCTCAGATTTAAAATCTCAATAACTAATTCGATTGCTTGGCACAATGTGTCAGAATAGAAAATTGTTGAAAGTAAAATTGAATTTTTCACAAGTCATAACAGAATTTTTTATTCAGATTTATTAGCTTCCTTACTAGACTTATTTTCTATTAATTTGTACAGATAAAAAATCTAATATTTCAGTGAAATTAAACAAGTCTACTCATCAATCAAATTTTCTAATAAATCTTTAATAAATCAGCACATGATTACGTACATACAATGAAGTCCCAAAAGATTAAAAGCTGGACTGGATTGTTTTGTTATCTCTTATTTGTAAATTGCTTTCTGGATTGTTTTGTTATCACCTATTGGTAAAAATATATTCACCTTCACTCTTGAATGGCGTAATATGTAAAGAGATTGTGTAGCAGTCAAAGGACTCAGATTGGATTTTATACCATGAAATGAAATGTTTGTTGGATTCAGTTCTTAAACAATAGTAACTATTGTATAAAAAGAATATATAAATTTGGGACAGACCTGAAAGGTAAGTAAAAGTGATGGGTGCCCATAGATGATGCAAGAAGGAGATCGCTGGAAAGCAAAAAATGATTATAACCAGCCAAGAAACATTGCATCAAATAACATTCTAATTCAATGCTAGCGTCGTTCAACCTATCAGTCAAAGTATTGTCAAGTATACAATGCATTCTATAGAGTTATGAAATCTTTGATCAACAATGGCACCATTATTGATAACAAAAGTAACCCCAGAACTCGGGTTCAGCACTAGTAACCCAAAGCCTATATCAAATCAATAAGCAATCCTTTACGTACTTGACTTGTAATAATTTGTGATAAGCCTCGATCCGAACTATTAAGAATAAAATACTTAAGATGCTCTAACTGATTATGGATTCCTGATAATAAGTCAGTACAAATATTTTCTTTACAGGACAAATACTCGATCTTACAATCGCACACGCCTATTCTTAAAGCCCATTTCTATAGTTTTTTTTTATTTGTCCAATCCGCTTTTATTAAATATTTCAGTGGTTTATGATCGATCTTAATAGTGAATATGGCTCCATTCAAATAGTAGTCTAATTTTGTAGGTCATATATAATACTACACCCCTCTTTTTCTATTACTGGCCACTTTTGTTGCCTGGGCGTTAGTATATGGGACAAAAAATAAATAGGGATTTCTTCTTGTATCCCAGGGAAAAGGTCATCTTTTCTGGGACATGGCTGGCTAAGATATGCCCCTATAGACTGATCACTTGCATCAGTGTACAAAATCATGGGCTTACTTAAATCCGTGTAGGCCGTTAACTGTTACTCGAGTGTATCGAACGATCGTTCGCACTCCTCGGTCCACTTAAACTGAGCGTATTTCTTTGTGAGTGCGATGAGAGCGGTGACTATCCTTGTAAATGCGGGCATAAATCTCCTATAATAACCTATGGTCCCTATAAATCCCTTGATTGTCTAGCGGTTTTTGGTTCGTGCATCAATCGAATTATCGATGTCTGGTTTCATCCCATTTTTTGTTAATGACAAGGCCCAAACACTTTTCAGGAACTGACATTTTGTCAATTTTATTTTGAGCTAAGTATTTCTCAACCTTTCGAATACGGCGTGCATGTGTTTGAAATGCTCACTAACACTACTTGAAAAGACTAATATGCCATCTATATAATCCATGGAGAACTGTTCCAGTCCCTCTAACACTGTTGACATAAGTTGTCAGCAAACCCCATGTGCGTTCGATAGACCGAAAAGCATTACTCTTAGAAAAAGCCCTGCGTGAGATGTGAAAATGGCCTTCTATTTGTCAACATTATCTGAGGCTAATTGCCAGTATCCCGACCTCAAGTCAAAGGTGGAAAAACAAATTGCCTTGCCTAGAAGAGTCAGAATATTGTCAATCAATGGCAATGGGTACGCCAGACGTTTAGTAACATCTTTTAGTTTACTAAAATCCAGGTAGAACCGGTGGTTTCCATCCTATTTATCTACTATAACTACGAGGAAGCTCCAATGGGAATTGAATCGTTCTATCCCTCACTGCTTCTTCAACCAATTTCTGTTTATGGATTGGGGTCCGGTATCGTTTTAATTTTATAGGTGGGTGGACACCTGTATCTGTTTTCATTTGGGCACTCTCTGAGTTAGCTAGTATATCTTTATTACTTTGTATCAGTTTCGTTACTTATTCTTTAAATTCGTTGGGTACTTTTAAATCATCTAGTTATAACAGATATAGATCACTATTCCGGCGTGGTGTGTTCTCAATATATACAAATCTCAATATATACAAATCTCAATATAAGCTTCTTCGTCTTCTAGGAGAATTTCGCCTTTTGGTATAGCAGAACAGGAAATGGTCGTGCGAGGGGAGAGGGTACTTTAACTTCCACTGAGTAAACGGCAGATTCCTTTCATTGTTAAAAAGTATGGGTTAAAATTTATCTGAGCTCGATTTTTTATTTAGCCAATCTTCTTCTAATATCATAGTCTGGTGCTACGTAGAGTTTTGATAGTATTGAGGGTATGACTGATTTGCCGGTAGAGATAGGATGCATCGTATCTCTGCTGACAAATGGATAATATATAAACGGTATGTACATTTCCTGCCTAGTAATTTGGGTTACAATTCAATCTCAATTTTTTAGAGCTTCAGTATCTAATTCCATTTTTTGAACATATTTGATTTCATTATAGAGATCTCTGACCCGGTTTCCTCCTATCCTCACTAGCATGCTCTGTGTGAGAAGCGTGTATTCTCTCGCTCTTTTACTTTTTGTGTCTCTATTATTAACGTCTTTCATTTTCTTTTCCTTCTAGACCTTTCTCCCTCTTTTTTACATTCTTTCCTCTTCTCCCTAACCCTTTTAAGTTTGTTTCGTTCTTTTAATTTCTCGCTGTAGCTGTAGGGTGCTTTTTCGACAATCTTGGCTACTTAATTTCTGATTCCGGTTCACCCCTTACTTACTGCAGTTTCTCTGTTTTGTGTTTTTAGATTCGTTTTTACTACTTCCTGATACCCCTCTCTTGCTTTCTTATAATCTGGGGTTATCCGTTTGTCCCCATCTTAGCCATCTTAATCTATCAGGACGGTTTTTTTTCGTTAGGTCTTGTTCTTCCACACCCCCAACATCTCGATTGGAGTAATTTGAACTAGCTATCTAGGTATCCACCTTTTCATCTCCTCTATAGTTCTTAGTCCGTAATACTGACATTTCTGGTTAAAATGGTACCCATTTTTGCTACATTTAAAACAGAATCTTCACTGGATTAACTTCCTTTCCTTGACCACTCTTTATTGAGTGAGCCCCATGACTTTGGGTACCCTTGACATGGTACGTGGGCCCAATAATCTTACCCATAAAAAGTTCTGTTTAAACTCCAGTCTTCCCTGTCTCTGTTGGTCTGTCTCCGGCGAACCTGCTCAGGCGTACCCACGTTGTTTCAGTATCCGCAAGAACATCGGCGAAGAACTGTCGAAGATCAAGCTTGACTCTTCTCTGTCCTGGCTATGCTTGAAACTTAATTAACTTCAACAACACTTATTAACAAGTGTAAAAATAACAACTTTTATGTTTGCTTAAGTTCATGAATACATAAACAAAAGGGATTTGAAGAAGTTTCTTGAGCTGGAAGGAAGAGGATAACTGGCGATTACAGGTATGGTTAAACAGTCCAGAGTCGTTCAACTATTTAAATGAAGGCAACTAATCGAGGGAGTTCAAATAGAGGAGTAGATAACAGGTACCACGGTCATCTGGCAGGGATAGTGTTGGCCTACTAGCGACGAGACCAGTTCGATATTACTTCTGCTCTTTCGGCAAAACCAATTCCATTGGTCTGATTGAAAGGAGAAAGGAAATCTTCCAAGAACCCAATATGATCGTCGGTCCAATCAAAATAAAGGCTGTCTGTCGTAAGTATCGAAGGGAAGACGAAAAGCTCCATCCAAGCCCTTCTCTCATTGGAGCATCAATCAAAATTGCGACGTCATATCGCTTATATCCACCTACAGTGGAACATTTTCCATGTACCTGAATCTCACCCTCATTTGACCTGATTATCCCAGGTGTCATCGTCACCTCCATCTGACACTATCTCTGATCAAGACAAACATGACCTGTAAAGATTTACTTTGTGTTAATTATTTCAACTAATAATTCATTAATCAAATGAAAACAACACGGAAGTTCAACAGAAATGAGATTGTCCTTAACTTTATCCCACCCAAGCTTCACAAATTCATTCTCTCCAAACCTGAAAATTTATGATATCGCATTTTTTAATATAAAAAATATTTTTCCATCCTTTGAAATAAAAATTAGATCACCAGACAACCTTTGACACTTGTCATGGTGTCATAATTTTTTATTTGCTTTCGTTTGCAATGCTTTTATCTTCCACATTTGAAACACGTTTTTCTTTCTTTTTTTTTTTTTTTTTGAACGCGCAATCCGCCTTAAAACGGAGTTCTTCACAACCGTAACACAGGTTCAGCGCACTTATCATTTTCCTTCTGCTTTTTTTTTCTTTGGTGGCACTGTCTGCACTTGTACAATATCCCTTCCTTTAATATTTTCAGTATCATTTCTTACAGTTAGCATTTTTCTGCCACTGTTAATTTTGGGTCCTAGTGATTTTTTGTTAGTATATGAGAACGAATTTCTGAGTCTTTACTCGAGGTTACCCCTTGCACAAAAAAAATCAAACATTTAAACATATCTGGAAATTCAGTTTAAATTTTTCGCATTCGCGATTGACAATACCAACATATCAAAATCTGTGTCATCTTTTTTTGTGAGATTTAAGAAATTTCAACGTGTATGAAATCAGTTCTTTCACTCAAAATTTTAACCAAAATGACAGTTTCATCAAACGTAATATTTCCTGGTTTTTCAGGTAAAATGTAATTACAATAGTTTTCGTGCCTTAACGTAACTTTTCATCTGGCCAGCCTCGTCAATCATTTTTGAAATTTTTTCGTACTTTCTGTAATACGACAAAAACATAACACCTTCTTCAGGATTATACAAAATTTCGCCAATGGAATTTGCGACCGCATCAGTAGTAGTATATTGCAATATTACAGAAACCAAAAGAAACTAGCACTAGTTTCATTTGGTTTCTGCAATATTGCTTCAAACATCCTTGTCTGGTTTTTGTTGCAGCAGCTGTTACCACGATTTCTAAGTTCTCCATATTGGGAATCTATTTCGTAAGTTCAAAACGTCAGAATTATTTTTTCAAACGTGAGCTACTAAGTCTTGTTGCCACTATTATAAAGCTTGTATAACGCTTGTAGTTCTGGTTAATAATACTGTAAGGAAACGCTGGAAAAAGAAGTTGAGCAAAGAACACATTTAATCATATGAAAGACATGGATTAATAATACGGTTATAACGTAATCCAGTGAAGCAATGCCTAAGACTCAAAGGCTACGCCTTGTCACCCACTTTGCAACGACCGTTCCTATGAGCAGACGTTCTACTCATAGCGTATGGACGAGTCCATGTTCAACAATTAGTGTAAAGAAGGCCAGTCGACTTTCTACACAACGCATTTATTGCTATCTTTTGTTCGATGAGGTCAAATTGGCAGCTGATCTAAAAAAAAAAATGACCTACATTCTGTTGTTAACTGAGGCAAGGAATCCTTTTTAATTTTAACAGCTCCAGTACAAGACTGCTCACTATTAACCGTCTTCCATCAGTATGACTGATGTTAGTCTCCAAGAGAGTGACACATTACGCCTTCTCTGGTTAACGTCTTACACTGGAATCAAGTAAAAAGACTATATCCAATCGATTGCCAACTCTGCTGCTGAGAAGAAGAATCTACAATGTTATTGGTCATTGACTTTCCTATCGCCGTAATGTAGCTTCCTTTTACTATAAATACTTTCATGTTAAATGATCTGATGAACTTTCCTCTGTGCTACATAGACTATGAATTTAAGCGCATTACTAGATTAGCGGCAAGATCTCATCATTTTACAGTCGAAGTTGCTAGATTTAACCATATCCTATGCAAGTCCTATGCTAGTAGTTTTTTCGCACTTCTCACTCGTGGAGCTCTCTTCCGTCTTCTTGCTTTCCAGTCAAGTTTGATCTTCAAATATTTAAATTCAATGTCAATCGTTATCTTTTGTCCTCTTAAATTCTGTTCTTTTATTATTCTCGAACCTTAGTAATGTTTTTTCTTATATTCTTCCACCCTCAGTGACCCTCTGCGTGTTAGTACCTCTGTTGCATTGCTTGTTGCGAAACGATTAAGAAAATATGAACAAATTTTCTAGCTCGGGCAAATTCAATTCAGTCCGCTGAAACTAATGAATATACCTTCGTTCATCATCCATTATATGACATGGGCTAACAAATATCATTCACCGTCTTAATAATATGATATGGAGTTAATCTAAAGATTTCTAATTTACTATTTTAGGAGGTATGCAACTTCATAATTCAACACCCTTCTTTTTTAAAAATATAATTTCAACCCAAACAAGACAATAAACTCACTATGACACAGAAGGTCCCTGAGAGTGAAAGAAACAGAAATGACAATTGAAGGAGACAGATGACGATGATTGATGTTGCATTGAAACTTTTGAACATCGTAGTTGACAGCTTACATGTGGGTATCCCAATGTGAAAAGGAAGACTCAAGAGGTGGATAAAGGTTCAGAAAAATGTCAAATGAGCACAAAGATTTTATACGGAACAAAATTGAAGAAAACCCCAGAATAACTCTTAATGAGCTAGTTGATACCCTTTATCAATTTAAAATGTTCCAAGCAGGTTTTACATCGCCCCGTGGACATTTTTTATAGACTCTGAAAAACGTCAGATGTGAGCTAGGAACAACAAACATGTTACAGAATAAAGAAAAGAGAAAAATGTTGTGAAGGAACTCCTTGCATCACAAGGCCAGAACTTGCCAATTCTATTCCTGGACGAAACAAACTTGAGTATTCATATTTCAAGGAGTGAAAGTCAATCTCGAAAAGGTACAAGGTGCAGCACAATTGCAGCATGATCAAAAGTTACCAGCATACATGTAATAGGTTGTATCAGCAACTTGGACCTAACTTACAGTGAAATTAGGCGGGGATCGTACACAAGTAACTTGTGTGATTTCGTTAACTCAAAAATCGAATCAGTCCAAGGTGAGGAGGGATTCTCCGATGATCAAAATTTGAGGCGAGGATCTTACAGTCCCATACTCAATCCGATTGAGATTGTTTTGCCAATGTTCAAAGCTGAAGTAAAGAGGAAATTGGCTGAAAATACCCAAATCACCATTCGAGCCGTGGCCAGCAGCGTCAGAAACATCATCCGTTTCACCCCGGAATACGTGGGCGACATATTGTCACACGCGTATGCACGATCAATGGACACAAGCTGTTCGGGAGCGAGACGAGCCGTCAGCTCGCCGATATGGTCCCATAATGGTCCCATAAGGGGCGGACCCGGGGGCAATGGTAGAAGGCGTGCGAAGCCGTTTCTTCTAAGCCAAGGCCACACCGTTCACAGTCTGGCAAATCCGCCAAACCCCATATGAAAGCCTTGTCGTTGAGAGGCAGCAGATTCCGAGCCAATCGCCAGCTAAGCGAAAACTCAGGGTTACCGAGCGTATCTCGTAGGTGATCCTTCGCGGGTCCCTCCACTAATCCATGATAGAAGACCTTCCTAGGCCGTGAAAGGTCACTGGATCGGGGAACGGCCCTCAAGGCCGACCGACACTCGCGAAGGAAAACTGATTGATCCCGGGGTTTACGACGGCGCTCAACCCGCGAGATGGGGGGATGCTGGTAAGGCTAGGGAACGCGTCCCCAACAATCCCCTCCAGAATCGGGAATCGGATCTCCTCCAGTCAATGCGCGGCGTAGGAAAGCCAACATAGAGGCACGGATGTGACTCATGAGGTGTGGCATTCCCAGCCCCCCCCCCACATGGCACGGACGTTTAGTGCACACTCGTCTGTCGACCCTATTCCCGCGTCCCCTCCATAAAATGGAGGATAGCGATCGCTCGAGCGCCTTCCTGCAGGTCTTACAGAGAGGAAGTACAGACAATCAATAAAGAATCAGGGGAAAATGTATGTAGCACACACCTCCGCCCTGCCCTTCACGGACAACCTCCGTCGATTCCAAGTCTGACCGGCAGAATCGACCTTTGCTCGTACTTCAGACCAATTTTTCTCCAGCTAGAGGTCGGGTCCAAACCACACTCCAAGAATGCGGACAGGAGGGTCCGTCCAACCGAAGCGGCCCGGAAGAGCGACCCCCTCCCAGGCACCTAACCGCAAGCCGGAAGACTTGGCCCCTCTCACCTTCTCGTACCGATCAAGCGCCTTATGTACCGCCTCAATGTCGCTGCGAGACGACACGAAAGCAGATACGTAATCGGCGTACACGGAAACCCAGGAACGGCAATTACACGTCGGTCTCGTCCTTCAGCCGGCGAAGGCGAGGCTCCAACGCCAAAGCATAAAGGAGAGGCGACAGCGGACAACCCTGACGAACCGACCTAGACAGTACAAAAGCGCCCGACAACTTTCCGTTCACCTGTACCACATAACTGGGGGAGCGATACAGGAGGCTAATCCAACGGCAGAAGTTGGGTGCGAATCCAGTGGCCTGCAGTACAGTAGCAAGTTAGCGATGGTCAACCCTATCAAATGCCTTGGACTGATCCAAATTGATCAGCGCGACTTCTTCGTCGTCTTTTACACCCTCTATGATCGTGCGGATCAGATGCAGGTTGCTCTGAATTGTTCGGCCCCTCACAGAACAAGTCTGCTCAGTACCCAACAGAGATTCGGCAACTGACTGCAAACGCTCCTGCAGGATCTTGGCCAAAATCTTTAACTCTGTGTTTAGCAGAGTTATGGGCCTGTAATCATCTAGGTTCTCCCCACCACCTTTGCCCTTTTTCAACAGAGTGATCACATCCCTGGTGATCCGGTTGGGGATGGACCCCGACCGAAACCAGTTGTTGAACACTACAGTCAAAATCGGAAGAAAGATGTCCGACAGCCTCAAGTACACTTAATAGGGCAAACCATCCAGACCGGGCGACTTGCCTCTGCCGACCTTCTTCAATGCCGCGTAGACTTCGCCCTCCGTGATCTCTCCCTCGCAGCTAGCCGCTTCAGTCGGCGAAAGCCGAGGAAAGTCAGCCAAATAGCTGCGAATCTCCTCCTCACGGAGACCATGCTCCTTGGTAAACCGGCTCTTGAAATGCCGCCGAAACGCCTCGCACATGTCGTCAGTGGCCCGAAGAGTATGCCCCTCTGGGGATTTGACTTCACGAATGTAACGATCGCCACCTCGACGGACCTCTTCCCTGCGCCCAAATTCACTGCTTCGGAAGACATCTTGCTTAACTTATGTCTAATTACCTGACCCATGTAACGCTCTCTATTCGAACGATCCAGAGCCTCCCTAGCTAAGGCTATCTCTAGGGGATCCCCCCAGCCACCGCCCGAGAAAAACTAGCCTTAAGCGTCTTCACCTTTTCAGCTCTATCTAGAGCGAGCCGTTTGCTGAAATCAGTGGTGAAAGACCTAATCCTAGACTTAAGTCGCTCCCACCACTTATTCCCGATAACCGCCCCCACTAGCTCCCACTGCACTAATCTAGTTAGCTGTTACTGGAAGTCCCGCCTGTTCAGTAAAGCCAGATTGAACTTCCAGTACCCAGCCATTCTAGGCCTATGATCTAACGATGTGATCCGAATAGCCTACCCAGTGGAGCGTGGGAGAATCTAGTAGATCTATGTCGGCTCTTCTAACTAACATTCTGTCAAGGTAGCTAACTACCTTGTCAAAAGGCCAATTAAGATCCCACGTCCACATTTTCCCCCCGGGATGATCGTCCAGGTATCTATCGACGAGACCATAATCGTCGATCAGATCAACCCGGCTACGATCACCTCTTCTCCCACTAGCACCCCGCCCCCTGTCTACCTTGGGGTCCAGGGTGCCATTCCAGTCCCCCATTAGAACTAGGCGCGCCGAATCGACTAGGAACGGCCCCAACCGACGAAAAAATGAGACCCGCTCCTCCCGGTCATTGGGCACATAAACCGCAACGACTCGGAACGAACCACTTTTCACGGCAATATCTGCCACGATCAACCGGCCCTCGGCATCGGTATGCACAAGGTCCACCTTCGCATCGAGAGTACGTTTGACAAGCAAAGAAACTCCTCTGGCACATCGGTCCCCATATGCTGAATAGACGATAAAGTCATCCTCCAGCACACACGCATCGGAACTGCAAACAAAGTGGGTCTCTTCGATCGCAGCAACATCCACACCAAAAGACAAGAAGTCCCGAAGCAGGCGGGAAGCCTTACTCCGATCCCTCAATCCCCTTGCATTCACCGTCGCTAACTTCATTCCCATCTTCTATGCCTGCGAAAAAAGAAAAGAATAAGTGCAAAAACCTATTCACATACGGGAATAGGTTGAACTGCGGGTGAAAGGACCCCGACGGATTGTTTCAGGCTTCCGATCCCCAACTCTGTCGTCATACGACCATCTGGGACAATTCCACCGACGTCCATAAGGAAAGTTAATTTGGCTTCCCTATATACAGAGGGGTGGAGTAATACGGGGACCCTCCCTGCACAGAAATGAGAAAGTTTTTTGAGGTCTTGCGAGCCGGTTTCGAAAATCCTAATCCCCGGGAATACCTCCTTGCATTCCTGAAGATAATGCCATATTTTTAAATGCTCCCCAGTGTCCCTAATAAAGGTAACAATACCAGGGGCTTGAGGGAAATTCCTGGGGTCTTCTACAGACTTGACATCCACGGCAGTCAGTTTGAACAGCGGACCTAGCCGGGCCTTTTTATGCGCCGACAAGTCCTTTTCAAGCTCTCTCCTATCCACCTTGCAGATAAAAGTCGGAGCCAGGAAAAAAATTTTTCTTTTTCTTTTTTTTCCTTTCTTTATCTGGGGAGGGCGGGGTAGATATTTGAGGTGGGGGAAAAGGGGGAGGTGGGGTGGATATAGAAGCAAATGAGGAAATGGGCGGAGCGGGAATCGAAGCACGGGAAGGGGAAGAAGGAAGACTCTTTGTTTTAAATACTGCTAGTTTCAGGGACCCAGGGACGGATCGGCGCCTGGATCTATCCATGTCATCATCTTTCCTAGATATATGTTGTTGGCTTGGTTCAGTGTCTTCTTCCTTCTCCCTATTCCTCTTTAATGAAGAGACCCTAGGGGGAGGCATTTGCTCCACCTGCATTTCACTGTCCGATTCTCTTTTCTTGTGCTTTGTGTTCTTTCTGCTGCTGCTGCTGTTTCGGGCTTGTTTTTTTTTTTGCGGCCCCTTCTGCTTTTGTGGCAGTTTCCCAGGAGTTTTCTGCACTTGGGTTGCTCCTGGGGCTGCCGTTGTTTTTTGGGGGACGACATATCCTGTCCTGGAGGCGAGGATGTCCTTTCCTTCCTACGCCCTTTCACCGTCTTCCACTCACTGTCAGGAGCCTTCTCATTTGCCACTTCCGGAACTGCCGTTTTAGCTGCTGAAGTTGTTACTGTTGTCGCAGGGGGCTCTGGAAGCTGAGGGTTCTTAGCGGGACACGCGTTTGCCATGTGTCCCAAAGATCCGCATGACCAACAATATGGTCTGCGTCCCTCTACGATCACCAACATGCGTCTCTTCCTAAACGTCAGCACGTTTGGTACCTCCCTAAATGACTCTCTGTTCATCGTCACCTGTAAAACTATGTCCCCAGTTGCGATGCCCGACTTGCTCTTGATTGAATCCACCTCTTCTACTAATCCATATTTGAAGAAGAAGGCTCCCAATCTGTCTTCGTTGATATCCACGGGCACTCCGTGAACAGTTATCTTCGTTCGCCTAGTGCCCATGTACTCGGTTTGGAGCCTCAACGTTGGAGTAGTTAGAGTGCTCCCTGCAAGTCCTTTGGCTACCTCCTCGCTCCCGAGAAGCATCTCCCACATGCGATTTTCTAACCAATAATTTTGGAGCAATCCTCAACTTCTTCAAGGCCTCCTCAATTGTTTCCCTACTGACCCCAACCAGTTTCCGACTTTTTATGTCAAAGGTCAGCAGGGAGATTACTTTTATTTCAATTGCCTACAGGGCCTCCGGGATCGTAAGAAAATCATTTCCCTGGATATACTTGTCCAATTTAGGCCTCAGCTCTTCATAGTAAGCTGCATCTGTTTTCGTCCGGTTTCCCGTCCAGGCCGTATTTCCACTCGGTGACTTATCTGGTGTAGACACCGTCGACTCATTTAACTTGTCATTTAAATTGTACGCCATGGTAGAATTTTCTTCCACCATGGCTTGAAATTCTGGCTGCGCCTTAAATGTTTTTTTTTTTTTTCACGAGAAACAAAAGAAAAAGTCAAACTAAGGGAGAAAAAAAGAAACCAAATTCAGAATATGGAAACTAAAAGTTAATACGTAACAATTAAAATAAAACAAAAATAAAATAAAACTGAAATTAAAAAAAAGGAGCACAACAAAGGATTAAAAAGGAAAGGAAACCAAATCAAAAACAAATATGTACAATGCAAAGAAAAACTTAAAACAAAAAAACTGAAACTTTCAACAAAATAAAGAGAATAACTCATCAGTTGCTTGGTAGTCTTTTGGCGAAAGTGATATAGCACAATAAAATACTCCAAACTACTAGAGAGGTGGGTAGTGTGTACTAGTGAGTTAGCCCAAATGACTTGACTCACTTTATAGTCCACCAATAGAAGGTTAACCAATCAGAAGACGTAGAATATACATTCCGTCGTGTATAAAGGCGGCCATTTTGTCTACTCTATCCGAATGTCCAGTCCAGTTTTGTTCGGCGAGTGTCTGACTTTATTCTGACTGGAGGCGGCGCGATTTTTTTTTAATTCTATTCTTGATATTGCTGATTGACAAACTTGTTCGACTCACGAGGATTTTCCTTAATATTTTGACGAACTGTATATTGCTTAATTGACGAACTTTCTTCGACCCACCAAGTTTTTTCTGTTTTAAGTTTTTGTTTTTGCTTTTTTCTTTCTTTCATTTCTTTTGTTTGAATTTTTTTTTTTCTGGGCTTCGGCCCACATTTTTATTTTTTTTAGTCCGGTTTGACAAAGACTTACCGGACGACTGCTTTTTATTTCTGTTTATTTCTTTTTAGTTTTTCGTTTTAAAACAATAAGTACCGTTTAAGAAAAAAGAAAAAGAAAGCTTTGGTTTTATTTTATTTTTAGTTTATACCGTCCCTCGTTTTTATTTATTTAGCGACTTCGGTTGCAATCTTTTTTGGTTTGACTAGTTTGTTTTTTCTTTTGGCATTTAAATTATTTCTTTAGCGGCTTCGGCCGCAAACCTTTATTTTTAATTTGGTTTGACTAGTGTCAAACCAGACTTTTTATTTTATTTTATTTTTCTTTCTGTATATTATTTTTGAATATATTTGACCCAAAAAGAGAGGAGTTACTTTTATTGTTTTTCTTTTATTTTCGGCAGCCTTTGGGCGCCATTTTGATTTTTTTTCTTACCTGATTATTTATTCTATATTCTTTCTTTTCAGTTTTTAGTTTTTCTTTTATTTTTATTTATTGGGTTAACTTTTAGTTTTCCCAGTTTATTTATTTAATAGCCTTTGTTTTAAAGTTTTATTGTTTTTGTTTTTTAATTGTTTTTAATTTACTGGTATATCCAGGCTTTCCTTTATTTGTTTAATTTCTAATTGTTTTGCCCTTCTCCCAACTCCTTTCCCCATTGTTTGACAAAAAATATATATATAGAGAGAGAGAGAGAGAGACCCGCAGGTGGAAGTCTCCACGCATTTTCAATATGGCCGACGAAGAAAGTCGGTCATGTGTTAAAAAAGACCTCTTTGGGGCGGCAGCTAAGGCCGACCCACCGGATAAATCGAAATCCAAGAAACGGGCAAATGCTGCCCCTAATATAGAAGTCCAACCTAGTGTGAAGGAGGCTAGTAGCACTAACAAAGGAGAGAACAGGCAGGTCTCAAGCCAAGTTTCGAATGACCGGGTGCCAAACGATGCACAAACTAAGAAGACAGCCTAGGAATTGCCCTCTTGCTGGAAGTCCCCCCAAGTTGCATTGTGAACATGGCGGATTTCTTGGAAAAATCGAAGGGATATGCTCATCTTGTAAATAATGATGGGCTCCTTGAAGACGTCCAAGAGCTCAATGTGTGTTTTCGTGGTGGACAAGCGAACTTCGGGAGAGCACCTGACTGCATTTTTTATGCAGTTCGGCCAGATTTTAGGGGCCAACTGTTTGGATTCAGGCGACCGGAAAATTCCGGTCATTGTGACCGGTAGCAAACCTACTTGCTGGAGGTGTGGAGAGACTGGTCATCTTTCCTCCTCCTGCCCAGGGAAGAAGGCCCCTGGAGTTCCGGTCACAGGCGACCAAAATCCCCCTTTGGCTGAGACTGTCAAATCCGCGGCGCCTGTAGTGGGCCTAACTTCGAGGCGGACCGGTGGGGAAAATCTCTCGGTTGGGTTCTTACCCACATTACCGCCAAAACCGAAGCCTACCACAAGTGTGGATAAGGAAAAGGAAGAGGGGGAATGGCGCCTCGTAGTTAGAGGCAAAGGCCATCATGACCCCAGAGATATTAACACCTACAGCCCCATTCCCTCTACCAGCTCTGAGGGCGACGCCTCGGCGTCTTATGAAGAAAATGCAAAAACTGAATGAACCTAGCTGGAAAAAAACCCTAGACATAAAAAAGTTGAAGGAGAAATTGGATAAAACGCGGGCTAAAAATCAGAAATCGCTGGGGGCACCGGGCCCCCTATCCTCTGCCCCGTCTTCCCCTTCATCAACTAAAAAGTCTTTTACAAAACCACCTCCGCCAAAATCATTGACAAACTCTCCGGCTAAAGCTTATCATTCATCAAAACCTTCCCCTGTTAAAATTCCTTCCGGCATGACACCGTCAACCACTCCTAGAGATACTCCTATTCAAACACCCATTCAATCTCCTCAGAAGAAAAGAAATAGAAGCCTCGACACACAACCAGCTACTGACAAGAAAAAAAAGAAAATTAAGCCACCTTATCTCCCAGGGGAAGACGTCTGCCGCGTATCCCGGGAACAGGCAGAAAGGGTCTTCGGGCAAACAAAAAACCCGAAGCCCTTAAAAATTTTATGGAATTTCCGGCACATCAATGGTGTCGGAAAATTTTAAGAAAGCCCGAACATTGCTGGCAGTCGTAAGAACTGGCCCGGGTACACGGGAGATTTGGGGCATGATAGAGGAGGCAAAGGCGTCCTTGAAAGTGGTGCCCCCAGCAGCCGTAGTATTGGAAGAACATTTGGACAAATCTAAACAATGTAAAGGGAGGGTCCCTCTTTTTGTTCACCCATCCCTTTATAGGGCGCTTAAGCTAACATATCCTGCGGACATCGGCGACTTGTCTCAGGATGATACCCTCGATACTGAGATGGCGTCTGGTTCTATGGGACAGGCTGTCGGTATCCTCCCCCCAGCCATGTTCTATCCTGAAGGACAACCCTAATCGATTTGACAAAGGCGCTCTGGTTAGCTAGTTTGAATGTCCGGGGCCTGAGGTCCGAGTCTCGCAGGGCGAGGCTCTCCCTTGACCTTCAGCGCCTCGGGGTGAATGTATTTTGTCTAAGGGATTCGCTCTTTATTCAGCATGTTTTGATGGTTGTTCGAGGGGTGTCTCTTGGCTAGTGAGCAGGTCTTTGAAGGCTGCATGTACCCTTGTCGTGCTGGATGTTACCATAAAGGATAAGGTTCTACGTCTCATTGGGGTTTATGTGCCCAATATCCATTCCGAGCGGCCTGCTTTGTTTCGGCAGATCGCGCCGTTTTTGACAACGTCTCGTCGGGTAGTTTTAGCGGGGGATTGGAATGCCGTCCTTGACCCCGATATAGATCGTATAGGGCAAAAACAAGGTACTAACAACCCGGACGTGAAACCATTTCGGGACTTTATCGATGAGTTTGATCTTGTCGATAAGTACCGGAATGAACACCCTCGGGAGGTAGCATGTACCTGGACAACTAGTGGCAACTCCGCTCCTGGGACGCTTGCGAGCTACCTCGACCGATTCTTAGTTAGGAGAGTCGATATAGGGCTCTTAGGGTGTCCAAGCTTCCATTACATAGTTTATACGGATCATAGGCTTGTCCGGGTCCGTGTAAACTTAGATAAGCCTAAGGTTAGATTGGCTGGCTACTGGAAATTTAACTGTTCATTATTTAGTGAGCAGGGTTTCCGGGACCAGAAAGGGAATTGACGGGAGCGGTTGTGGGAAACGCCTGGTGGGACAACTTAAAATGCAAAATTAGAACGTTTGCTTCCGATTTTAGTCGTCGACTCAATCTAGATAGATTAGCAGCGCAAACGGCGTTAGAAAATTAAGTTGATCGGGCTGTAAAATCCCGTGTTAGTGGGGATATAGCTTTAGCTAAGGCAGAGTTGTCCTCCTCGCTTATCAAGAAGGATCAAGCTCTGGTAGTTAGGGCTAGGTTAAAAAGAATGTCTTCTGAGGCGACGAATATAGCCGCTGAACTGCGTGCAGAGAAAAATCGGAACGCGCCTAGGCGACATATAGCGTGCGTCACATTGCCGGATAAGCGGACCGTGACTACAAACGCGGGCATATGTGAGGTCTTTCGGGATTACTTTCAGGATCTTTTCACCAAGGAGCCCGGTCTGAGCTCTGCTCAGTTCGACGCCTATTTAGCTGACTTTCCCTGCCTCGAGGCAGCTGAAGCGGCTAGGTGCGAGGGTCCCATTACAGAGTCGGAAATCTGGGAAGCGCTGAAGCAGGTTGGCCTGGATAAGTCTCCGGGATTAGATGGTCTTCCCTACGAAGTGTACTTGAGGTTGTCGCACGTTTTTGTTCCTTTGCTGGAACTGATTTTCAACCACTGGATGAAGCAGGGGTCTATATCTCAACGCTTCACCAGGGGTGTGATCAAGTTGCTGCGTAAGGACAAGAACGGTGGGGATTGGTTAGGGAACTTTCGCCCTTTAACCATGTTAAACACTGAGTTAAAGATTTTGGCGAAGATGTTAGGCAACCGTTTTCAGCTTGTCCTGTCTAGTCTGATTGGCCCTGAACAGACTTGTGCTGTGAAGGGCAGGACTATTCCGGATAACCTTCATATGGTACGCTTGATCTTAGAACAAGTCGACAGTGAAGCCGCGCTGATTAATTTAGATCAGTCCAATGCCTTCGATAGGGTTGACCATCGATTTCTGGAGGCTGTCCTTTCGGCGGCCGGTTTTAGAGCCGACTTTCGCTCCTGGATCCGACTTTTGTATGCGACCCCCGGTGTGCTGGTGGAAGTGAATGGAGTAAAATCGAAGCCTTTCGTATTGTCTCGCTCCATTCGTCAAGGTTGTCCGCTCTCGACTTTGCTTTACGTTCTTGCGTTGGAACCATTCCTTCGCAAGTTAAAGGCGAATCCGGTCCTGCGCTGAATTGCCCTGCCTGGGGCTTCCACCTCAGCCAGGTATTCTGCCTATGCTGACGACGTTTCGGTTCTTGTGTCGAGCAGAGCCGAGATTGACGAAGTCAGCAAAGAGATCAGTGGTTATGAGATGGTGACAGGGGCCAAGATCAACCGCGATAAGTCTGTGGGCCTGCGGTTGGGTGCGTGGAAGGGAGTTTCTCTTCCCGGACCTTTCCTCTGTACAGATGGGCCGATCAAGAAACTCGGTGTCTGGTTCGGTCCTGATCTCCAGTTGGAAATGAACTGGTCGGAGGGACAAGGGAAGGGCGAGATCGCGGTTAATCTGTGGTCTCGGAGGAGACTTTCCCTGAAGGGAATGGCGGAAGTATGTGTTTCACACATCTATCCGATTCTCCTGTACCGACTTTCTCTACTTCCACTCCCGTATGCCAGACTAATGTCATTAGTACGGACCTTGTTCTCTTTCTTGTGGAGAGACAGGGCCCCTATGGTATCTCGCGAGATCTGTTGCCTTCATCCCTCTGAGGGCCGTCTGGGTATGCCTAGCATTGAGATTCGTCAACATATGCTTCGCATTACCTTTCTAGACCGAATGTGCCGCGGTTCGGATGAGGTGGGCACCTTTTGGAAAGAAGACGTCCGAAAACATTTCCCATCCCTGAGAAGTGTGCACTCGTGCGAGGAGGAGGCCGGCCGTACACCCCGAGCCGAGTGCTCCTTCTCCCGCGAATGTCGTCGTGCTCTGAAACTCCTCTTACGGACGTCGGATGGCCTCTCCGACGCCCAGGCGTTGTCTCATAAGGCATTGTATCGTCTGTAAGTTAAGGGGGCCGTTCAAGATGATCTGATTGACGAGCTCGGTCTTACGAAGCAGGAGGCTCGCTCGATATGGCCTTGGGCGCCTGGGTTGAAATGTCTCAATAATGATGAGGCATCACTCACCTGGCTGATGATTCGTGGGGCCCTCTGGGTCGGCAAGAGACTTTGTTCAACAGGCTTGGAGAAATATCCAAACTGTCGTCGCTGTACTGGGGAAGTCGAGACCATTGGTCACGCCTTTTTTCAGTGCAAGTTTGTTGAAGGCCTCATGGTTCGCATGCTGCAGGGAAAGTTTTTTGTCCTTGAAGCCATTTCTGTTTGTAGAAATGTGGTGCCGCAATTGACGAAGGGTGAACACTATATGTTCTGTTGCTTACTAGGGGTTATGAGAGTCGTGATTTGGACGACGCGTCAGAAGGAATTCTATGATGGCGAGAAGTTCACCTCTTCCCAACTGATCTTGTTCTTTAAGCATCAGCTTAAAGTCAAGATTAGGACGGAAAGGCGGCGGCTCCCTTCAACAGAATTTGGCAAAAGGTGGGTAAATCTTGCGCGAATGTGTAGAGTTAAAGGGGCTGACTTAGAGTGGCATTTGGATATCGGTTAGGCTCAGGATTTTGTCCTATCAGGGTTGAACAGAGGCAACTCACCCCGATATTAGGTTAGTTTAGGTTTTTGATTTTGAATCTTTAGTTTCCCGTTTTCTGGTTAACTTAGCTATGGTATGCATGCTCATTGGCCCCCTTTTATTTTTGTCCCTATTTTTCTTTTGTTTAATTCCCCATCCCCTCCCTCGTTCGGTGGTCAATGATGTCAGTTCTCTGGTGGATGCGGGGCGCCTTTGGTTTCGTGAGTGTGATTTTTCGTATTTGTTGTGTATGAATGTGTGTGTGCCTGTGTGAATGCCTTGGAGGAATGAATGTTTTTCTTATTTTTCATAGTCCCGCATTGATTTCGTCCAGTGAGCTGATATTTCTGCCACATTTAGGGATTGTGAGGGGTTATTACTATCCCTATTTTGTTTTGTTTTATGTAAATAAGTTTAAATAATATTGTAAATAATCATTGGTTTTTTTTTAAATTGTTGTTTCCCTCCCCACACACACAGAGACTTTTAAATGTACATATGGGGACTAGTTAGGATTTCATAGAGAATTTGAGGTATTATGGTGGACGCAGTAAGAAAGGTAGGAGTGAATGTGTTGTTTTGGTGATAGGAATATTGTTGGTATGTTTGGGTCCGTGTCTGTGTCTAGCTAAGTTTAGAATTAAGACAGAAGAAGACCGTCCTTCCCCAACCCACTTTTAGGCCTCGTGCCACATTTTGTACATTTGTGCAAATAAATATTGAATGTCCAGCTTATCAGGCGAAGAGACACAGAACGACGAACTACGCTCTGCTACTTTTACCAAAATATCCACTGCTAACCTGAACAACGCTTTTCTACTGTCTCCGAAATATTCACTGCTAACCTCTGGATTCTATACTCGAAGACGACCGTCATCATGAACAACAATGTCCCCTCCTAAATTATATGGTATTTTTTAGTGTTTTTTCTTTTGATTTTTTGTTTTTTCTATCTCAGTGTGTTGACAGAGAAATTTCTATCATTTAGGTAAACGGATTTGGTGTAAGAGTTGTATGGACACGGATCTCTAGTTAAGAGGGTTAATTTAGATGGGGATGGGGTTAAAACTTGATAGTTTAAAGTGGCGCTAAGTGGTTTTTCAAGTTGGGAAGAACGGGAAGGGACCGAGGGACAAGTTGCCATTACTAGCAAAGACTAGCTGTTTGGACACAAAACTTCAATGACACTTTTTTTTCAAGTCGGGTCATATTTTCTTCGCAACTCTCGTTTTTACTTTCTTTTTTTTGCTCCATTTAACATTCAATTTCCAGCAGCAGCAGTATACTGGTGCTTACATTGGAAATTACAGAGGCTCTAAAATATTAGTAAGTTGTGAGTTTTTACGAAGTCAGATTCTAACAGTCTTAGAGAAATTGTATCGGCTTGACATATGTTAATATTTACTCGCTATATGTGTTATTTACAACTTTCTCTGTTTATTTAGGAATTGAGTACTTGCCTTGGGACAGCGGTTACAATGCGTCTACAATCTGCCCTTCACGCCTTTAAAACCAAAATTAACTTTAGTCACTCACTTCGTTCACCATAATACATCCATTGTTCCCAAACCATATTCCCACTTGTTTAGAGGCAAAAGTTTTTTGGTTTTTTTAAATAAAACTCTTGGTTAGGAAAGGAAGTAATGCTTTGGGATGAATAGTATTTAAAATAAATATACTTTTGGATTCGCAGATAACTTCTGCTGGTATATTTTAGGTATTTCAAGCTTCTCCGTCTTAGCAATTCACTTATGCAAAAGTAAAGATGAAGCGTGCGATACTGGGGATTTCCTTGGAAATGGTTTAATAAATCAAAAGTATCTACTGGTTCGAATCTCACCGCTGCCTTCCATCTATTTCATTTATTGAAGCTAATTAATATTTATATTTAGTTTATTCGATAAGTCATCCTACTCTTTGTTCAGATTTAATCGGCAACGTTTTTCTCCTATCTCAAAATAGGGTCTTAAATCACTTATCCCAGTTCAATGTCTGTCTCGATGTCTCAAGTTTTCTTGGAATTTACATGCCCAAGTTAGTTACAGATATTCTGGTAAAATTTCCAGTCTTAGACCATTTTGAGACGTCTGTGTTTGAGCACTAAATAAGGACTTATACTTCAATAAGTTTCAGTGTAGTAAAAACATCCAGAGTCAGCTAGTGTAATGCTACAGACTTGATGCATCGGTGGTGCTTCAAAGTTGGTAACATTATTGAAATAAAGAGATCCATACAACCGTAGACCAGGTACTAAGGCAGTCACATAGAGAAGCGCAGTAAAATCGACTCATTGTAAAGGACATTCGGGGATCGATCGTTTATCTTTCTTCTTTTTTTTTCTTTTTTTTTTTTTTGAGAGTTCAGTGATGAGATAAGGTTCTGCGTCCATATAAATGATTCGTTTGCGTGTAGGACGTAGTTATATTCCAGTTGGCTGGAATTATCCATTAAAACAGCATATTAACTTCCTGTCACAAGAATGACAAGCAGAACTGACTGAACAATATTCTGTACATACATGTCTCTATTCAACGTTCCTTCTATGATCACTAAAGGCAAGCAAGATTTATAACGTACAGTACATTAAATCACGATAACAGAGACTTGTTCTGTGTATTGTATATGAATATACTCTGGAATAAAACTCCGTCCCACACGAAAACAAATCACTTGGGCTCGTGTTACCCAACATGCTCTGCAAGACAGCTTTCCTGGCCAGTACAATTACTATATCTGTTCCTCAATGAACATGTATGAGACATGATGAACAACGTCTGACTTTTACACTTAGCCCACCTTGCTCTTACTATATTGCTCCAGATGGCGCAAGATATGTGGAAAATGTGTTGCATAAAGGTATTTTATATCTGTACGATCGTATGCGTACAAGAGTACGGGACTCTCCGTGTATTTACTTTTGTCAGGTTTCCCTATTTGTTATTGCATTTATTATTCGTTATTAGAATTATTATTGGGCATAAAAAAGAAAAAAGTATTATTTCCACTCATTTGCTTTGTTCTGTTTCTGTTACTTAAGCTCATATTTGTGGGAATTTGCTATAAGAAAAAATTCTATATTGGTAACTATCATTTATTTTTTTAGCTATTATTGAATAGCTGAAGTATTACTTTACATTAATATTCATTTTTTCAGAATATAGAAAGTGCATGTTAATCCATTAACATTTTAAAATTATTGTTGTTTATTATTTTCTTCTTCTTTTTTATGTGTCATGCCCCCTCAGGACGCAGGCGATCATGACTTTCTACAACTTCCTGCCCCTTGTAGCTCTTAATACACTTCGTCTTTCTGTTATTTCTTCTAAACCCTGTTCCGCCATTCATTTCCTCAAGCTCACTAAGTATGTTATGCATTGTTTTCCTCTGTATCTCTTGCCTTCCATCTGTCCTGTGAGTATCAGATATTTCGTCAATATGTACCCTAGAAAGATCAATTGCCTCTTCCTGATGCTAGGTACAAGTTTCTTTTTTGTTTGCATTTTATCTAAAAGTTCGTCGTTCTTCCCATCCTTCTGTTGCTTTAAGTCTCTTTTTCATTTTTAGTAAAATTGTCCAGCACACACTGTTATATAAGAGGACAGATATCACGTAACTGTTCAGTAACCTTTTCATTGTTTATATCGATTTTCTTGATCATTCTAATATCCTTCCAAAATATATTAAAATTGTTGTGCAGTTTCAGTAGATCTTTCTGGAGTACTTTATCGAACGCCTTTGTGTAATCCATAAAACACAGGTACACGTCCTTCTGCATTTGTATTGGTCTTTCTGATAATATTCTGAGTATAAATATCACATTCTTTGTGCCAGTGTCTTTGACGAACCCACATTTTTCCTCTCTTTTTTCCGGTTAGATTCTACTGTACGCTCTGTCCATCAGAATTCGGATGGTAAGTTTCGTTATATGGCTCATTAGGCTGATTGATCGATGAAGCTCGTCTAGCTTCTTTAGACAGTTCTATGAAAATAGATCTACTTAGGTCTTCCGGCATATCACCACTGTTGTAGATTTCATTTAATATTTCTGTAATCTTGTCTATGTCGAAACCGTCTATAGCTGCTAGCGTCTGGTCCTGCCTTTTTGTTTATCTTCAATTATGTCCGGACCGTCGATATTTCTGTGTATTGATGTTTGTTCTCTTTCGTCGTAGAAGATTTCTCTGATATATTCGTTTCATCTCTAAAGTATTTAACATTCTTTACTATCAGCGTTCCATCCTTGGATTTTATGTATCCTGCATGTCTTTTGTCCTGTTAGTTCTTTTATTTTCTATGCATATCTGCTTTATTTGTGATACTCATTCTTTCTATTTCTGCACATTTTTCGTTGTGCCATTCCTCTTTAGCTTTCCCTTATTTCCTTGTGTACTGTCTGTTCCACATCTTGACATTTTATCGATTGATTAGTGTTACTAAAGTTTTTTCTTAAAGTATCCTACTTTGAGTTTCCATTTTCCTTTTGTCTGCTTTTCACACTGCCCACATATTTCTCCTTCACATTCGAATTGCAATTTGTGTACTGCCTTATTCATCTTCAATTTATGTAGTTTCACTCTAAGTTTATATATCAATGGGAGGTGATCGCTTCTACAGTCGACACTTGGATATGTTTTGCATTCCTGAATCACTTGTTGATGTTGATAGTTGTAAAGTCGTTCTGTTTTTTTTTTTTGTGGGGGGGTCCTCCTGGGATTCTCTATGTCCATATTCGTCTTGAGTGTTCTTGAAACTAAATGTTGTCTACTATATGGCCTGCGCCGTATACCATTGTCTATTTTTCTGCGGGTTCAGTCCGTATTTGCCAACTATTTAATCCCCCTTTATGCCTACTTTGGCATTCAGGTCACTCATAACATTCATAATTTCTTGTGATTTGCAGAGGGCCTTGGTGTTGTCTAGCGTAGAGTAGAACTTTTCAATTTCCTCTGTACTTCTGTACTGTCGATGCATACACAATTATGATAGTTATGTTGAAAGACTTTCTATTCATTTCAACAAGAATTATTTCCGATAGTTGACATTATCCTAGAAAAGCATTTCTTCATGTCTATGTCTAGTATCAATCCTACTCCTCTTTCCGCCTGCGCGTGTGATCGTATGTTTATCACTAACAAAATATCCATTGTTCACACCAAAATATTTATATTTAACCTGTCCATCGTGTTTTAATATTCTGTCCCGAAAATTATATTATGTTTGATGCGAACCGTCGCTAGATGAAGGTCAGGTGGCACTTCTCTTACTGGGTGAGGGATTAATCACAAGGTGGCTGGTACCCTTTACCAGCAGTCGTGAGACTTAAAGCCTCTTCACGCCGTTAGGGTTCATATTTTGTTTGTTAAATGCCATGATATATCTTGGGATTTATAGTGGAGTGGTTTCTTATGGCATTCTCCACAGTGATTTATTGAAACACCACCTCTAATTAAATGGCCGCTGACTTGCCAATAGTTCTTTCACATTTTGTTAGATCTTATTTTTAATCCTAGAGGATTGCTAACAACCCGCTTCACTCGCAAGCACTTGGAGTGGGGTAGCCAGTTTAGTCGCTGGCCCTGTGACATACATATTTATCCTTAGAGAGATTCTATTATGCTATAGACACACACACACACACACACACACACACACATATATATATATATATATATATATATATATATATATAGATAGATAGATAGATAGATAGATAGATAGATAGATAGATAGATAGATAGATAGATAGATAATAACCTATTGAATGTTTTGTTATGACACCCTCTTACTTGGTATAATGTAATTCGTTAAGTATTCTTTATACGTAATGCTTAGACAATTGCCGTACACCTGTATAGTTAGTAGGAAGACACAAGGTCGCCATTATTATCACCAACTGCACGAAGACAGAGCTTGTCACCTTTTGTCGCGAGCCTGGCAGCGAACCGCCTGACTCCGATGTGACTGGTATCTACTCAGTTGAGTTGTGACACAATGTCAGGATTGTTTTAAGAAACCCGAGTGTTTCCACCCAGACTACTGGTCAAAATTTACACAGCCCTCGCGATAGCGGGCTCGGGTACATTACTTGTCTGATTTTTTAGCCTAGTCTCGATCCGAAGACAGAACCCCAACTGAGTCACTCCCGCCCGAATACCTGGTTTGTTTAGTCTTGTCGGGAGCCTAGGACTGACACTGATGCAACTGATATTTACCGGTCGCACCACAGTGGACTAGATGTGACACAAGGTCAAAGAGAGTTTCCACTCGGATCTCTGTTCAAAATTTACCCAGCCCCCGCAAAATCTTGCTCGAGTATAGTACTTGTCTGTTTTTCCCAGCCTAGTCTTTATCCGAAGACAGAACCCCGACTGAGTCACCTGCTGCCCGAAGACAGTGGTCTTGTCCGTTATATGACAGACAGTGACCTGCCAAACTCCAGCTTGTCAGTTTTTCTCAGCTGAGTCTCTATCCGAAAACAAAACCCCGACTGAGTCAGACGGAGTTCTTGTCACCCTACAGTAATTATGGCACAAGGCCAAAAACTGGGAAATGGGTTGAGGCTGGTCAACACTAACTATTCTCTTGCTAGGTAATCAGTTATTTAAATTATTTACATTGGTCGAAGTGTTGTCCTCATCTTTCTTGCCATATTCACGACGTTTCGGCCATTGTACGCTCCAGCTTTCTTCAGGTGATTGGAATTTAGAATTGAACCCTTCATTTCATCCACCTGGGAAGATTGTCCTAGTTCCATGTGCTATGCCTCTTCCGGATGTCTAAGTTATCTCCCTTTAACTCAAATCTCCAAGTTTTTGTTCACCACTGCAGTAGCTCGCATGTCTTTGGTTCAAGTAACTGGATCCAACCAACGTTTTTATCCACTAGGTCATCACTGTATGAATTTTGGGAACTTATAAACTTAATATCTCGATGTTTTTTTTTTATCATAGCTCATATTGCAATTTTGTTATGATTATTGTTTTTCTGTAGTACTCCATATTACTGGTTCCCATTGTGTATTCATTTCTATGCTTGGCTGGCTTAGGAAAATTTTGTGGTCTAGCATATGTGCTGATTCCTTAAGTTTTTGTATTTTCCAGTGATGTCCACTATTCATTATTTCAGCCTCATCTCACAGGGGTGGGGGTGATCTCCCTTTTCCCTCCACATGTGCTGAGCTACGCCTGATTTTTATATTTCTCATTCGTGTCACAGCTTTACAGTGTTCTTGCAGTCTTACCTTAAGCGGGCGGCTTGTTTCGCCTCTATATTTCTTACCACAGCTACACTGGATAGCGTACAAACAATTCTTAGTCATGTTTTCCTCTATGGGAAAAGAGGTGTCTGTGAATTATCAAACCACTTTTGAGAGCCGCCCTCATGTTATATGGATCACAGATCTTTTATATTTTCTTTGATAACCCCTTCACATAGCGTTAGGCAGACCGAAGCTTTTTTTCTGATTGGTGTTATCCCCTTGTACCATTTTATCACAGGTTGTTGGAACTGCTGCCATGTACCAAGACCGGTTGTTACGTTGTAGGGTGCTGATTATGCTGACCATTTCTTGTTCATATGGCTCTGGATCGCCACTTATGTCTTTCGCTCGTATTGTAAGGAGCGGACGATCTCTTTTTTTACACTGTATAGGTAGTAGGAGTTGAATCCATGCTCTGTTCGAGATATTAGTACATCCAGGATCGAGTTTTGTCGCTCCATTGTGAACTGTATCGAAGATCTTATTGAGTTCACATGGTCCAGTAGTAGCTGGACATCTTTCTGGTGTAGCCAAAGTATGAAAGTGTCATCTACGTATCTCAGCCATAGTGTTGGCTTCAGTGGTGTGGATTCTAATGTCATTTCTTCGAAGTATTCCATGTATATGTTTGCCATTGCTTGTGATAATGTCGAGCCCATTGCTAATAGCTAGATAATCAGGTTCACGGTCCATCAATACATTCTCACTATAAGAATCTATCCGTCACCATTCAATCAAACAGACAAAAATAGCTCACACACACAAGGAAGCCACAATATACCCGATGGCATTATTTTTTTTTATGCGAATAAAATATTTATAAAAATTTCTGGATGGTATGAAATGAGATGGGGATGAACCCGAAACCAAACTAAAATATAACAAAACACACAAACTAAAAATAATTGATGTTGGTAAGATCCGTCTATCTGAGGTCGACCTCCCGAATGTATCGATTGGAACCTCGACGGATCACTTTCTTGCGCAATTCTGCTTTTGTTGCTTCTGTTGTTGCCGCTGCTTTTGTTCTTGTTGCTGTTGCAGTTCATTTTGTTGGTGCTGCTGGTTTTATTGCTGATCATCTTGTTGCCGTTGTTTTTCATCCTATGAACGCTTCTGAGGTTGTTCTGGGGCACCCTGCGGGGAGGAGGGCTTGTCGTCTTCCGTCTACTCTTTACCACCTCCTTCCAAACCAAGAGGACGTTGGGGACCTTACCAGACTCCTCTACCGTTTCTGCTGTTACTATTGTCGAGCAAGTTTGTAGCGCCACGTTCTTCTTACCGGGGCACGCTTTCGACATGTGTCCTGATGCCCAATATGACTAGAAGTAGGGTCGACGGCCTTCCACCACTTCAAATATTATTTTTCCGGCACATCAGAATGTTGGAGATCTCTGCAAAGCTCTTGCGGGTCATTGTCACCTGGAGAATAAAGTCCCCGGTAGTAATGCCCCATTTACTTATTATTGCAGAGATTGTGCGAAAAAAGGCCCCCATCCGGTCCTCAGTAATATCCACGGCCACCTTTGTCTTTCGGGTGCCCGTGTATTCGGTCTGGAAGCAAACTGTTTTTGCCGTTTTCTCCTCCACCTCCTATCCCACGAAAGCATGTGTTCCTCAAGGCTCCATCCTAGGCCCTACTCTGTTCCTTATCTTCATGAACGATCTTCCTGACGTCATAGATTCCCAAGTTGGCATCTACGCGGACGACACTACAATTTACTCCTGCCCCCAAAACAAATCTAGTGTCGTTGACAAAACTAACCTGGCCGTTCGTCTCGAAAATGACCTCCAATCGGTTGTGAACTGGGGTAGGAATTGGCTAGTTAACTTTAACGCCTAAAAAAAAACTGCTCTCTATTATTCATCACAGAGAAACATCCCTGCCCCCCCCACCATTAGAATGTCTGACGTTCAACTTCTCGAGAGTTCCTCTCTGCGACTACTCGGTCTCACATTGACAGCTGACCTGAGATGAAACAAATACATTGAGTCAATAGCTTCGTCCACCGGAAGGAAATTTGGCTCCCTGTGCCGCACCAGGAAATTTTTCTGTCCGGAATCGATCCTCCAGATCTACAAATCAACAATTCGCCCTGGCATGGAGTATTGCTGCCATATATGGTTCGGTGCCCCTTCTGTTTGTTACAAGGTTCTTGATAAGACGGATAAGCAATTGGCCCTGATCTGGCATCTCGTCTGCAGTCGCCCTCTCACAGACGTGCCGTCGCCTCCCTCTGTCTTTTTTTACAAATACTTTCATGATAACTTCTCCGATCAGCTGCTTTCGCTGGTTCCCAGGCTTCATAAATTTAAGCGTTCTACTAGGCTGACATCTCGCTCAAACCCTTTCACTGTCGAAACTGTTAAATGTAGCCGTCTCTTTTATTTCAATACCTTCATGTCTCGCACCTCTCACCTGTGGAACTCCCTCCCCTTTTCATGTTTCCCTGATAGCTATAATCTCCAACTATTCAAAAATGTAATGTCAATCGACGTCTCCAGATGCCTTGATCTATCCCCTATCCTTCTCTTCATCCTTTCCTCTACGCTCCTATTTGCTCTCACTCCAATTCTCTGTAACCCCTTGCGTGCTAGTGGCTTCCCGCCTTGCTTGGGGTGAAACGCTTAAAAAAAATAGAATACTTCCAGCCAGCTGCTTGGCCTCATTTGGTAGCAGCAAAATGTACCATATAGCATTAGATCTTCTGGCCAGAATCTTTGACCAAATCTTGAGGCTCTTTAGTGCCTCTTCCATTGTTTCCCTGCTGACCATAATTAATTTTCGAGATTTTATGTAGGTTGTCAGCTGAGATATTGTTTTTGTCTTGATAACGTCCAGTGCTTCAGAAATAATGAGATATTCATTTCCTCTTGCATATTCCTCGTACTTTGCTTGAAGTTTTGCGTAATAATTAGCATCTTTTGGGGCCTATTTTCTGTTTTCTTAGGCGGTATAGTTTGTTCCACCTGTACTGGTGGTGCTCTGGAAATTCTGCCATGATGGTGCCTTGAACACCATGGCCATTCAATTATAAATTTCGCTCCAAATTCACATAAATTCACAAAACAATAAACAAAAAGAAAAAGTAAACAAATCTCTAGCAACAAAGAAAGCGACTTAGAGTCAGGGGAGGGAGAAAAACAAACAAGATGAAAATGAAACTTGGTTTGCAAGTAAATGACAAGTAACACGTAGAAAAATAAAAATAAAAGGATTAAACAGAAAGGAAACTTAGTTCACTAGTAACAAAAATAAAAACGAATTAGAATCGGGGAAGGTTGCACACAAAAAATACACTAAAGGAAAATAAAGCTTAGCTTGCACGAAAAACAAGTAACACGTAAAAAATTAAAAAACAAACAAACAAATGGATTAAACAAAAAGGAAAATGAAAGAAAATTAAAAATTAGATGAAAAGTTTCACAAATAACGGGAGAAACGAAATAAAAATTAATTAACGTAAATTCACTTCTTCAGTACAAAAAAAAAGTTCAAACATAAAATTCACAATCTCGTCAGACATACTTGTGCTAGTCTAAAAAAAAATCAAGTAATCCAACTCGAAGGGAAAAGAACTATATTCTGACTCCTATTCGACTCCTCTCAACCTCATACCATAAAATTCTTTACGTATTGGACGAGTTCATAGAGTTGTTGTTACTCCACAATATATATATGATTAAAAAGAGAGAAGAGGAAAAACTATTCTTAGTTGACGCGTTTCGTCCTCTGAGAGACTTTATCATTGGCTTGATAAATTCCCCCAGAGGACGACACGCGTCGGTTAAGAATAGTTTTTCAACTTGTTTATTTATTTATTTATTTTTTCATTTTTGTCTCTTCTACAGATAACACCCTATCTGAGAATATTTACACACGCACGCAAATACGCACACACACACACACACACATATATGTGTGTGTTTGTGTGTGTATGTATGTGTGTGTGTAAAGCTTGTCTTGACTTTCGAGATAACAGTGAAAGAAGGTTTCATTCTTTAATATTCGATGGCAACTAAAAGTTTCCTAGGCGGTAGTCAGAAACGGGAAACTTTTATTTTTATTTATTTTTTCTTCTTCTAACACCTTGTTTCTCTCAGTGGTGATAATAGAGGAGAAGCATTTCTATGTATGTATATTGGTTCACTTATTTATCCTTATTATTAAGTTTTAACGTGGTATCTATTGTCATCTTTAGAGAAAAAGAAAGAAAAACGAGTGGAAAATTAATTTAAACTTGTCACAGCAATTTTTTCCAGTTTACCAAGCAAAAACGTCCGTTAAATACAGTAATCACAACAATAAGCACTAAATTAGTACAGACGTACCTATCTATGTCTTTCATATATATATATATATATATATATATATATATATATATATATATATAATCTTGAAGCAGGATTAAAAGACAAAATAAGTTGATTTTTCACTCAAAGACATGATTAGTTTATTTTATCAAAACTATTGAATGAAGTTACATGTGAATGCAGGAATTATCCTCAAATAATAATTTAGATTATTAAGTGATATTATTTCTTGACATAGATTACGCGTGAAATTGGAAAATGAAAGTGGATGCGCTGGAAAGGAGAGAAGAAAAATAAAGAAAAGAAAAATAAATTAATAAATTAGAACAAGCACAATTTTTGGGCTTCATAATTTTGGCCAAAAGTGCAGGCTCGCCCTACTGTTTGAATTCAAGTGATAATAAACTTTTATGGTACTTATTACATCCCCCCGTACCACACACTGGCTGTAGTTTTATGTTTGATAAAATCCAGATAAGCGGCGCTTTCTTGCAGATGACATAATTTATTCACGTGTTCTACAATCTCTTCCGCTTTGAAAATGAGTTAACACTTTTCTTCTTTCAAAGTACCTAATTTACATTTTTTTAGCCATTGTTTAATATTTTGTTTTTGTTTTATGACGGAACGGAAATTAACTCGTTAGACTAGTATACTTTATCGTATTATCATCGTATGTAGTTCCTTAAATGTTTATAAATCCCTTTTCCTTAATCATTGCTCTTTTTTTAAGTTTAACTTGTTTCAGTTCATTTTCACATTAATTTACGCAATGACAAAATTATTTTTACGATTTTTCTTTTCTCCTTTTGTTGTTTCTCCTTCATTACAAAATGTTATTCCTTTTGTTATTTCTAGATATTGTCCAACTGTTAACTTTATATGCTGCCCAAATCAATATTATTCGTTCTTTTCCTAGCTTACTGACACTGCTGGTAATTTTTTTTTAAGGTCAGTAACGTATTAATTTATTTGTTTTACAGCGATTTGTATTTTAATTTTACCTTTTCAAATAAATGACAGCTATTCTACCCACTAAGAACAAGATCATAGTTATAAAATGCTATTGCTACTTTCAATAAAACACTTGAGTGCGTTGATACTGTAACTTCCCTTACGGTGACGACTACACAAAGAAAAAGGCGACGAAGAATATTGATTATTTAGAAGTACAGAAACACGAGAAAGCTTTAATGCAGTCTGGCATTTTTTTCGATGACAAGACACACACTTGATTCATTAAACATAAAAAAATATCCCAACATAAAACAAATGTTACAAACAAATCATTCGAAATTTAAAAAAATATATAATGTTGAAGTTAGCATCAGGTGCTCCCTCTCTCTCTCTCTCTCTCTCTCTCTCTCTCTCTCTCTCTTATATATATATATATATATATATATATATATATATATATATATATATATATGCGCGAGTCGCCCCGAAAGTATTGACTCTTTTTATGTTAGACGTAGAGGATAAAGCCTTCTCACAACTTAATTTCCATGTTACAGAAGACAATATAGTAAAATATCACCTACGAACTAGAGGTAGAAAATTTCACCCATCAGCAGCTTGATGAATGCTCACGAAAACCAAAGTATATATGAACACAGACGGCGAGTAATCCGTTTTAGCAGTCGCATTAGTAATAAGCCACGTCCCGATCGACCCTGCATTGTTATCAACCCACACATCGTTGGCGATAATGCAAAGTTAGTGATGATCACTATTTAGAAAAAATAGTGGTTTGTAGTTGAAAACATGCTCTATAACTTTTTTTTGTAAAAAGAAAGAGATGGCTTAACTATCAATCAATATATATATATATATATATATATATCAACTATCAATCAATATATATATGAAATTGTTTGAGAAACCCGGCCTTCTAGCATATCGTAGACCTAAGAACCTAAAAGAAATCATAAGTAGTAACCACATTTTAGGGGACGAGGTAATCCGTAATAAACCAACAACAAAAACAACAGGATTTTCCCAACCATGTAACAACAAAAGAAGTTTATGCTGCAACCACATTAGACACACGAATTCATTCACTAGCTTAATCACTAAATCTACTTTCAAAATCTACCACGATTCTAACTGTAGAAGCATAATTTATCTCCTAGAATGCACACTATGCCAGAAACAATATGTAGGAAAATCTGAATGGCCCTTTCACTACAGAATTTATAATTATCGCAATCAAATTAAGTCAACTCCCCATGAAAGATTATTACCTGTAGAACAACATTTCCGCCTAGAAAAACACGATTTTAAAACCCATGCCAAATTCACTATAATTGAGAGAATAGAAAAGCTCAGAGCAGATAACATTAGAAAGATTTTAGAATTCCATGAAAATAAGTGGATACAACGTTTAAAAACGCACTATCCAGCCTGGCTTAACAACAAATTTAACAATATAGAAAGTATTAATATATAACCTACCCACATTTCCCACCCACACAAGACAGACATGCTTACGGAGTCGTTAAGGTCTCACACTTATACACACACCCACACAAATATACACACTTACACATATCATACTCACTCATTCCCTAATGAGCCAAATGATAACACACACCCATAGTAATATACACACTTACACACATCATACTCACTCACTCCCTAAGAACCAAATAACACACACACACACACACACACACACTTCACAGAGACACACCCCCCTTTCCAGGAACCAATAAAACTGTCAAAATGACCAAGGGAATTCAGAGCAGCATAAATCCATCCAGCTCTTATCTTAAATAAAAACTTAAAAGAGACTGTTTGACCAACACAAGGCCTGACCAAAATTCATGTAAGATAAAAGTCAAATGAAAACTACAGACAAAAGTTCATTTTCTCCATCAAGACATTCATTTCTGCAGTTCACTGCTACCAGCAAGCAGATTTTTTTTCCTGATGATGGCCATGTTGCCCGAAACTAGTCGAGGAATCTAAATGAAATAATAATAAAAACGAAAGAATATTAATATACAACCCAGTGTGCCTGAAGATTTTAATTTTTTAATATTTTTTATTGTTCAATATATATATATATATATATATATATATATATATATATATATATATATATATATATATATTATTTAAAATCCTATAATGCCAAACGGCTCTACTACAGATATAGATAAAACAAACAAACACAGAAGCAGACAGACTCTTTTCGAGATTAAATCAGGAGGTGATAAGCTAGGGGAATTAATTTATGATACCCACTTATCTTAAAAAAAAAACCAAATGTATCTTTTCCGAGCACACAGTTTTATCTTTCTTTTTATTTTCAAACTGAAGAAGCCAAAGAGGACAACCGCTTTCTTCGTCGAAAAGCGTTTTTGATGAAAATTTTCCACTTTGATTCATCATCTTCATACACAGACCGTACAATTTAAGTACTTCCTCTTGGTGTAATGATGAGCAAGTTTTTATTGCCATATCAATTATTACTGAGTAGTGTGTTCGATCCTCACTAGCTTCTCCACACTTTCATCTTTGTACCATATTTAATATTCGCCTTGGAAATACACTGTAAGTTCTATTTTGTTATCATTGAATCAACAGAACTGTATCTGATAAAACATCTACTACAATTCTTTCAGCAAATAGAAACACTATAGGTAATAGTATGGACAATATATAAATTAATTCAATAGGAAAATATAAATATAGATTACGAAGTTATGTAATACTGGATATGCCAAGCGAATATATTAATTGCAATTATGACATTTATCACTGCTGTACTTAAAAGTAAATTATGTTACTATATTCTAGTTATGAGTTCAAATCATACGGACAGTGTTCGTTGAGTATATATTCCTTACGAAAATAAATAGCAAAGATAAAAAATTAGTCTATGCTATACATAATCTTGTCATCTTCTTAAATTTATTTGTATTCACTGCTCGTAAATACTTTGAATTAAAGCGTGCATATTTTTGTAGATTGTAGATTAGCGTTTTATTCGTATTTTTCATTCTTAGCTAAGCAGTATAAAAATATCGTCTGTTACAACAAACATTTATGTCTACTTACGAATGAAACTACTAATAAAACAACTGTTTCCACTAACTCGCCTACAAATTTTGCTGTTAACATTTAGTATATTTGGCAGTAGTCACCGCCATTACTCGTGATCTGTTTATGAAATTAGAGATGATTATTTATAAACTGAAAAGACATGAACATTATAACAAAAATAAAAACAACAATAACAAGAATGATCATTGGGTGTGACATAACAAGAATATATTAGGTTGGTGCAAAAATAATGACGTAATAATGTCGTTTTTTAACGTTAAAAAATACGTCAAAAAACGACCTTATTACGTCATTATTTCTGCACCAACCTAATAATTTACATCTACATATATAGTACTGCGCGTTCATAACGCAACCAGCATCATGAAACGCAACCAGCATCATGAAACGCAACCAGCATCATGAAACGCAATCAAATTTACAGCAATTAATATATTTACTATAATTTGAATTAACTCTTACTTTTTACAGTAATTACAAGTTGCAGTACGATTTGAACAAATTGCTGTGTGATAAGGAAGAGTAAGACGATAATAATGATGTAACACGTTATTATTAACTAATAACAAACAAGTTATTAGTTAATACGCTCGAATAAATTTCATGAATTGTTGGGAAATTGCTATCGATTTCTCTCTTTATATTGCTTTTGGTTTGTGGAATAGTCACTTGTATTTTCCACACTCTATATTTCTTGTAGTTTGTAGAAAAGTCACCTTTATTTTTAACACTTTCTATTGTTTGTAGTTTGTTGAATAGACTTTTAGGTCAATACTTATTTGCTTATGGTTTGTGAAACAGAAACCCTTTTTTTCCACGAATTATATTGCTTGTGCTTTGGAGAACAATCGCATATCGTTTCTATTTTACTTGGTGTTTGTATGGGAATAGTAATCTTAAATTTCCAAATTCTATATTGTTTATGGTTTGTTGAATAGTCATCTTTATATTCCACACTCGATATTACTTTTGATTTGGTGAATAGTCAGCGTTAATTTCTACATTATTTAATGATTGTGGTTTGTGGAATAGTCACCTTTAGTTTCCACGCTCTATATTGCTTGTGGCTTGGAGAGCGTCGCATTTACTTTTGACAAATTTTATCTATTATACTTTTGGTTTGGAGAATAATCCCATTTAGTTTCACAATTCTATATTGCTTGTGCTTTTTGGAACAGTCACCTTTACTTTCCACACTCTATATTACTTTTAGTTTTGGTTGTAGTCATCTTTATTTTCCCCAATCTTTATTATTTGTGGTTTGTGGAATAGTAAACTTTATTTTCCACACTCCTTATTGCTTGACATTTGTGGATTTTACACAGTTTTTGTTTTCATAGCCTATTTTTTTATGTTTTTGGAATTTTCACCTTTATTTTTCACATTCTATAGTGCTTGTGGTTTGTGGAATAATCACCTTTATATTACCTTTATATTCCACACTCTGGTCTATGGAAATATCACCTTCAATTTCTACACAATGCCTGTTTAGATTTGTCCAGTTGATATTTTACAACGCTGATCAATAATCTCTCCAAATACCTCAGATAAACATGCTTTCTGGAAATTTATTCGTATATTTATCTTATAATTACGAATCCCTTTAGTATTTAATCACAAATTACAAAATAATATCTTAGGGGGCTGAGTCTTGCAGTTTTGGTCTAAGAACTTTTTTCTTCTCATGAGTGCATTGCCTATTTCAATATACTTTTATGTAAACACTCTCATTAAAATACTGTCTTGCATTTATTTTCAGTCATAAGTCTGCATAAACTTTCTGAAGTTCATAAACTGTGTGCTCAATTATACTCTTGAAGCATCGAAACAAAGAAGAATTCATTATGGTGACTGGAAATTCATTGTATTTGATACACAGGCTGCAACCAATTTTAAACAAACTTTTAAATATATTATAAAAGCCTTAGTTGTTACCAAAATTTTATGGTAATAGCAACATTCAGCTTTTATCAATATTAAACAAATATATCTAAAATAGTTTCCGTATTTAGCGTTTTACTTTCATAAGTAGTAATGAAACAAATTGCTCAAATGCAGGTTGATACGTTCTCCATTCACTGATAATTTGAATATGCTAGAAAAAAAGTTAAAGCTAAGTATAAATTAAACTAATAAAATGTTGATAAAAAGGAACTGTGACCTTAATGATCAAGAATAAATAGCTTTAAAAATGTCAAACAATTTAAAGGGTAAGCAATAATAGTATATTGTTCTGCAATATCATATTTGAAAATGCTGATGTTTCGAATATGTACAGAAAGAAAAAGGAAAAAGTTTCGAATTTATTTGTCTAGCATAGTTTCCACGTATGAAAAATGCACCTTCAAATAAGAATAATTTGAAATTAATTTTCTACATTTGGGAAGAAAACAGCTTGTAGCAGGAAATAGAAACGCCATTTAAATTAAAAATATGAGGCAAATTCCATCATTTTTATGCGTACCAGAAAAATGTCAGGAAAAGGAATACTTAATTTCCATTCTAAATATATGAACGCAGTCGAATTAATTCATGATCCATTTAGATCAGACGTTGTGCTATTCTGACTTCAGCCAATCAAGCCTTTTCTGTGTCAGGACAGTTTTATTTATTGCCATGAAATTTTTTCTATAATTTAAAATTAACTTTGTTAGGTAACCTTTATTTTTTTCAATATACTTTTGACTGAATATGTGCTCTTTTCAAATTACGGAAGACCAACCAGAATACAATTAAGTTGCATTATTTGAGTTAAGCATTGTTCTCCGCTGTTAAGGCCTTTACTTTTGCGAAACATGTGTGGAGAAGTTAATTTGATTTTTCAATTTCAACTGAGAAGGGTACCTACAAGTATCAGTATCATCTTATGAAATTTATATGATCTTATTTTTATATTAATCTCAGTTATGACATTTTTCCATTAATGAAATATCAAAATTAATAATACAATGAATGGAAATACAAATAACACAGTAAAATGTAATAAATGTACATAAAATTATAATATTTTAGGTACACTTCTGATAAAATTTCATAAGAAAGGTGCCTATAAATTAATTAGATACCTTTCTTATGAAATATGAAATTTAATGTCACTCTGAACAGTCTTATTTTAATTTCTTTAGAATATATTTTCCATAAAGCATCGTAAACGTAAATGTGAGAGCTAAGTACAAAAAAAAATTAGAGCGCTGAAAGTTTTCCTTAAAAATAACCAGGTAAATAATTTGTTCACTTAAATGTAAATTATTTCACTTTTATCCTTCCCTAGAACAAATTATCCTCACGGAATCCGTCAATATGTCAAGTGACGCGAAAGTTTATGACCTGCTTTGTTTTATTTTCAAATTACACCTTTTCGGCGCAGAAGCTAAGTTAAGCTTGGTTCAAAATAGTTTAAATAAACATTATATTAGGTTGGTGGAAAAATAATGACGGTTTTTGACGTTAAAAAATACGTCAAAAACCGTCATTATTTTTGCACCAAACTAATAATTTCTGATTTTCTTAAAATAAGTTTTGAAAAAATGATAATTGATATTTAAAAGAATTTCAAAGAGAGATTTCCAGTTTTTTTATAAAATTGAAAAAAATGATCAATTTTGCTGACAAAAAATAAAACAAGATTTTTGACGAAACTTTAGGACGTGCTAGGAAAGATTAAGAAATGTAAAAAAATACCCCCGAAATAATTTGATCTTTCCTCTTAATAATAACATAAACATTTAGACGATAAAATTTTGTTTTCGTCAAGTTTGGCGTCTTTTTCATCATGCTATACTCTTTTTTAGCGATCTCGTGGAGGTACCTATGCTAATTCAAATCATTTTACTGTTAATCATTTAATTAATTGAAAGCAAGCTAGACGCAAACATGTGTCACATTTACTAATGTAAAAGTAATTTAAAGCGAGACATAGGAAGAATCTTTATAATTAAATTCTTTGCGATGAAATTATGTATGCTTTTTTATTAGAAAAATGTTAAGAAAAGTAAACCAAATAACAGTCATGCATATATGGCTTAGCATACTTCATTTACACAAACGATATGTGCAGCTTCGATCAGCTATGCTGGCTTCTGCTACTATTACTACTAGAATCTCATGAATTCAAGATGTCTACTTAACATGAAAAAGAAAAGTCTCACTTCTGAAGACTTATTGGCACTACATATTCCCTACTTTTTAAAACATTTATTTAAAAATAAATATCTTAGTATATGATATAGTCATTCTACCATACTGGGCAAATTAATAGGAGCTAGGGAATTTGGATTTGTTTGAAGACAGAAAGTGTGCTTTGTATATTGCAGAGACGTGTTGTAGGATGGTAATTTTTGGAAATCTTTTTCAGGCGTGAGATGATTCTCATTCAAAATGCTGCTGTGATTGAATATAAGTGATAAGTTACCCCCAAATCTTTTCACACGAGTCACATTCCTCATCTTAGTTGAGCCGAAAAATTATTCTCGTTATTCCGTTTTTCAAAAACAACATATGTTTGATTCTTGAAAGAAGAATCCGACTTGCTGGTTTTGTGCAACTCCTTGCACAGTACTGGGTCTACGACTTTTATTTCATGGTCCTTCTCCTTTGTTATATCACACTTGAGTTTGTGCAGAACATAAATTTTTCTGATGACTAATGTAAAGTTGGGCAGCCTGTTACTGAGTTCATGATTCATCAACAGATTAGATGGTGGCACTCTGCTTACCGTGTGAAGAAACTGTGCGGTATTGGAAAAGAAACTCTTCAGTTCTGTTTTCCAATCCATTCTCTCAATCTTTGCAATAATTATTGTTATCAGGATTGTCCTGTTGAACTGTTCCACATCTTTGCTTCACTGAGGCCAATCGGGCATACCATTAATTTGACTAATGTCCAGTGAGATTAGGGACCCCTGGAACTCTCCGGGTGCAATCGGTTGTTCACTATTACTTCCAAGATATATATGATGTGAATATAATTTCTAGAGAGCCGGTGACACATTTTGCATTAGTTACTCAAGAGATCAATGGTGACATTGGCCCAGGGTTGTGGTTCTTAGCTCTTCTGGAGGGGCATTCTTCTCAACTACCTGACATAAGTAACACCCTCTTAATTTTTACCATAGTCATCATATCTATTTCAGGCTATCTTTGATCGTAGGCGGGTTTTGAATCTAAACATTCCTTGGAGCTTTTGGTGTGCCAGACTGATCTCCTGAAGTGTCTCCGGAAAAAAAAATTCTACTCTATCCCCTGATTATCTATCATCCTTGACTGTCTGGAATATAGTCCCCTTAAAATAGATAATTCATGGCTATCGCTTGATGCAGTTGAGATATAATATGGTCATTTCCCGATGCCTCTTCCACCTCTTGAGGAATTATGGCATTTGTAGATATAGTATGTTGTGTCTTTTTCAGTTTCTCAGTTACCTGCAGGCAGTCGGCTCATGGTGTTCTAGGGTGCCTTTTTCAATGATTGTGGTCTGTTAATATTTGAAAATCACACCTAAGAAATAAATGGAGCTTTTTGTACGTCCAGAATACTCTCAGAGTGTTACGTTCCAACTGGGAGTAGGTTTTAATGTTTGCAGAAAGCAACAAAGCGATAAAAGTAATTTTAATTTTTGAAGATTTTTTTTTATTCTGATATTTGATTGCCATGAATACAATTGTAAGGTTCTAGATTTTGTTGAGGCTCCCTTTGCTAAATAAGAACTATAGCACGGTTTTGCACGAAATAACTTCTGAAACCATCGACCTTCTAATATATTTCACCTATAGCACATCTGGGAAATTGTAAAGAATGAAGCTGTACTAAATAATTGGGTAAGGTGAAATAAGCATCGGGATAGCATTGTCTTAATTAAATTAATATTTCCCTACATCTACTTTTCGTTAGTGCGAAAATACTTCTTTTGTTCTTAGTATTACTCTTAATAGAGAAACAAGAAACTTACAGAAAGTCCTTAATAGGGTTATTTTTGTAACTCAATACTTTTTCTAATTCACATTAGTTCTACGCAGTTTCCATCTTTATTCATTTGTTTGTTTTGTAAGCTTCTCATAATTGGAATTTACAGGAGTTTTAGTTAGAATTTCCTATCTTCAATCTATCCACCAATTCATTTTTGTCTTTCCAAGAAAATCACTTGTTTTTAATATAAAAATTATTTCTTAACATATGAATACATTCATATCCAGGAAATCTGTGGTCATGAAGCTTAATTACATAGTTTAATATATAGGGTTAATTTTAGTTGAGGTTTGAACTTCAGACAACGATAAAAATATAATACATAATTACAATACCTCATCTCAGAAATATAGACATATATACAAGGATTCAAATATAATCTTTAAATCTGTCAAGTGTAGCACCAATTGTTTCTATGACTCTTTCTTGTTTGTAAATCAGATTATTTCTACATAGAATTTTCTGCTCTGAATTTTAAAAAATTCTGTTTTAATAGATTAAAAGCCACAGAATAACTGGAATGTACAGTAATAACTTTTTATTTATCCCAAGTTAAATTTTTATATAAGTTGAATTGTTTTTATACACTGTAATATTTTTCTTTATCACTGACAGGATTTTCTTAATTATTCCACACTTAATCGTTTTCTAGATTACGTTCAAAGAAAGTTTCTCTAAACTTTTCAACAAAGTTTCAACATGTCCTTTTTAGAATGTAAAACAAAGTTAATCTGTTCACTGAAGAAGAAGAATATTGTGGTATTCTGGTATGCTTTGAAAAAGACAAATTGATTTGAAAATAGGAAATGCCTAATATTTCCAAAGAGTTTTCCCCCAGAAAGAATTTGCCAGGCTGAATCATGCAAGCATACAATTAGTTGTATAAGCCCGATAGATTTAATTAGATCTCTTCTTAAATGAGACATAATTACTGTTTTTTTACAAAATCTGCGGTTAATTTAAATTTTAAGTTTTTTTTAGTTTTATTATAGCATATGACGCTAATTTAAATTTGAAACATTTTTTAGATTGTTTACAACGTGCACCGGTATTAAAATTAATATCACGATTATCACTAATAAGAATAGTTAAGAAACAAGGATACTACTTTAGTATACTGGACCACTCGTAAAAAATGGTGCAAATTATTTATTTTATTTATAGATTCGCATTCTTTATCACTTCATTAGACTTTTCAAAATCGAAAAATATTGAGTTTTATCGAATTGCAAAAGGGATCCTGATTATAATATCTATAATGTGTAAAAATGATCGCTGAAGTTTACATTTATTGAACAAAAAGGGTTAGAAAAGATTTATTTTAAAGAAAGAACAAAGGTATATATATATATATATATATATATATATATATATATATATATATATATATATATATTAAAGGACAAAAATTTATATAGATTAAAAGTATAAAACCTTTTATTCATTTTAGATAAAGAATTATTAAATTACATTTGTACTTGCGGAAAAAACCCTATGCAAATGAGTTTTTAAAAGTATTTTAAGAATGAAAAGAAAACGTTTCAAAAAGGTTAAAAATTCAGAAAATTAAAAAGATTATGCACTTTCAAGCTTGATATTTGTAGATAATACCTTTTTTTAACCCACCACGTGCAAGCCAATAGAGCTACACATGCAATGAATTACTGTGAGAAAATATGAGAAGGAATAAAAAACACTATTATAGTCAAGAATTAATGAGACAGAAGATAACGATTGACATTCATTTAAATTTATGAAGAAAATCAAAGCTGACTGGGTAGCAAGAAGCCAGAAGAGAGTTTTACAAGAGAGAAATGCGAGAGAAGAAACTGTTAGCATAGAATTTACGATTACATCTAGCCATTTGTAAAATGATGAGATTTTGCTGCCAATCTAGTACTACGCTTAAATTCATAAAGTTTTGGTACCATAGAAGAAAGTTTATCAGAACAATTACTGTGAAAGTATTTATAGAAAAGTGAAAAAGTGACTGGTGTCGATATGCCAGGTCAGGATCAATATATTAAGAAAATTGTTGATGAAAATTAGGAACAGTGTAGAGTCAACGTAGAGTTCTGGGGGGTACCTGCATTAACGCAAAAAGATGTAGAAGAGTGGCCATTCAAGATAACTTCCATTTCTCAATTCGATAAGAAAGGTAAGAAAGGCTGAATCAATTTAAAATTTCGTCCAACTTGTGAAGAAGATCAGTATGCCAAACTCTGTCACCATTCTTATGTAAATCTTGATAGGCTGTTTCAACAATAATCCTTAACACATCAGCAGAAACGAAAGCTATATTGCTTATCTGAAAGAAGACCTTGAGAGGCGAGATGCTAAACCAATTCAGAGTTGATCAGAGCCTAAACTACTTTGCCAAAAAGTGATAGAAGACTAAGAGTTGGTCAGAGTTCTTAAATCCTGGAACTACAGAAGTGAACTTCAAACAAGCAGTAAAGCAAGAAACAGAAAGACATTTGTTGTAAATTTTAGAGAGAACAAGAACCAATTCAGAAGATCATTTCTTAAGTACTTTAGCAGGGATACAATCAAGTCTACACACTTTGTGGGGGATCTAGAAATCATAGCAGAAACTATGTACGCATAAATACGTATAAATTCAGGTAAAGAATCCAGATACGTCAAGAGTAGAATTTGAAGAGAATTTACGATCAAAATATTCTTGTTTATCAGCAGATATTAATATCTCAAATTGTATGAAGACTTACGTTTATTTAACACACTATTACGGAGCCGCCTGTAGTCATGAGAACCAAACTTGTTAGAGGATATACGGTGCCTCGTTCTGTCAGCAAACAAAGACTTAACTTCTTTGAGAACATGTTTACAATTATTACGATCAGGCGTCTGTTGTGATCGGGTCTATCACATTGGCTCATCCTGAAAAAGTAATTCTTGTGGACTATAGCGGATCAACTGGCCGGCGTGAAGCAAAGAGAATATTGAGGGTTTACCTGTTATTTCCGAGAAGCATCGATGCTAAACCAAGAATAAATATCTGTGAAACAATTTTCAATAGGAAGGTTATGAATACCAATACAAAAGGCTAGATTCTGTAGAAGTCGTTTTTATACTATATTGATAATATGAATATAACCCCACTTCTAAAATGATAAAAAAAAATATATTTCGTTTCTGACAAAGGTTGCGGCCTAAGGAAATCTAACGAATTTTAATATACAAAAAGTTTTTCTAAAAAAAAGTCACATGCCTTTTACAAGTGAAACAGTCTAAGTCGTGAACAAACGAGAAATTCTACGAAATTTTATATCCAACTTTATCTCCCTTAATTTTCTCCATTGGGAACACACTGCAGAAGAGACAGGGATTTTTAAATTTTATTCTTATGTCCAAATCAGAAAAAAAAACCTTCGGTTTTCAGTAACTACGAGAAAAATATATACATCCTATCACCCTTAAAAAGAAGCGAGTTCATTATAAGAAAAAGGAAATTTTGTTTTGTAACGGCTGCTTTATAACACAGGTTAGTGGATAGAGAAATTTTGTCAGTGTTTAATCGGATACCACGTGCAGCACTGGCCTTTTTGATTTACAAAATTAAATGCATAGAATCAGTTTTTCCTTCACGACAAGCGTATATGGTTTACAGTAAGAAAAGAACATAAATTCATGTCTTTACATATGAACAATATACAATCTAGAGAGTATAATTCTGAGTGTAAGTGTTCTTTCTGTTGCCGTTTTCTTTAAGATTTCCTTGTTGTTTACTTGTTCCGTCCATGGAACTTTCAGTAACATTCTGTAGGCTAACATTCTGTAGGCTAACATTTCTGCTATTTCTAGTTTTCCCCTCTTACTTGGAAGGATTGTCCAGCATTCACTACCATATAAGAGGATGGATAAACACATAGCAATCCAGTAATCTTTTCTTTTTTTCTAACGAAATTTTTCCATTTTTCTGCACGTTGCTTAACTTTTGGAATCCTTCTTGCGCTAATCCAATGCGTGTTCGTATCTCGAAGTCGTAGTTGCCATCAAAAAAAATTAAAACACTTCCAAGAAATTTAAACTTCTGCACTTGCTTGATGTTGACATCTAATTCGTAATTATCATTTTGAACATTTCCTCTTGCTGATAACCATGTCTTCTTGCAGTTGATGGTTAGTCCTTGTTTCTCACGTTCTTTTACTACCCTAAGTTCCTGTAGTCAGCGGTCAACTGGTCTCACCGATTCTTCAATCCAAACAGCTATCCATTACTCCACCGTGTCTCCATAGTAAGATTACACACACCGATAATAAATCCTGACAGGGCCTCTCTCTCTTTCTTTATTTCTTTCTTTCTCTTTCTCTCTCTCTCTCTCTCTCTCTCTCTCTCTCTCTGTGTGTGTGTGTGTGTGTGTGTGTGTGATATGATATCACATTTCTTGTTCTAGTGTCCTTGATAAAGCAGCGATTGTGTCTAATTTCCGGTCTAATTCTGCTTTGTGTTTGTTTTATCGGGATTTGCATCATTAGTTTGATTATATAGTTCATTCATTTGCACCTAGTCTCTTTGGTAGTGCCATAAAGATAGATTAAGTGAGATTCTCCGGTATGTAGCCACCTTTGTATATTTCGTCTATTACTTCTGTGATCTTGTCAATGCTAAAATTGTCTAAGAGTGAAAGCTTTTCTGTTACGATCCCATTAGGCCTTGCTGTTTTGTTCTTGTTCATTTTCTCCAGTGCTAATCTTACTTCATCTTTTAGTATTTCTGGCCTTTCTGTATTTTTCAGTTTAGATTTCTCTCTGAAAGAACCCTTTTTTTACGAGAGAAACTTTCCGTGAAAGGTTTTTTTTTACGTATTCGCTCCCCCTTTGACATATTTTTCTTTTTCTTTTAACAGTGATCCTTCCTGCTGATTGGCTCATCTTTCGTTCTGTTCATTCTTTTATTCTATGTTGCTCATTCTCTCTCTTTCTGCACATTTTTCATTGATTCATTCCTCTTTAGCTGGATTCCATTTGGTTTTTATTTCTGCGTTTAGTGTTCGGTATTCTTTTCCATTTCCGTGCATTATTGATATGCAGAAAAACACGTTTGAGGTTCTATGAACAAATGCCAATCATCCGGATTGTATTCCGGTATAGTTACTATACTCCAAATTGTTCCCTTGTGTAAAAGGGAACAGATGTTCTTTTTATTTGTGATAGAATGTTATCTGGTACCGCTTTGAAGAAGGGTTTATTTTTCTTTTAATCTTCATGGCACTTTAGATAGAATTAGTTGTCGCACCAGATCGTTTACTGCATCTTCGTTAATGTGAAGGATAATTCAGACCACGAATGAAAACGATTCAGGTTAGACAAGCTTTGTGTACCTAGTTAATGTGAGTAATTGTTGTTCCCGGCCACATCTTTGGTTATGATCCAGGTTGAGATTCCCGACCTCCCCAGTTTGTTTTTGGCCACTTTTTTTTATCTCGACTCTTTATCAGCTTTATATTTCCCATGGCCGTATAATTTTTTATCCTTTTTCCACTCCCTTAGTGAGACAGTCTCTTGATTTTGTCCAATGGCCTCTCATTTTTGAGGGTTGGACGGGCCCTACTAACAGCAGTTATGTTTAGTTCAATTTTGTATTTATGTTTAGTTTGTTTTGGGGTTCATGCCCTCCCCTCTCATATTTCATCACAGATTTTTAAGTATTTATTTTCATTAAATTTTTATGGCATGAGGCGCGTTTTGTACGTACACCTTGAGAGGATAGGTATTATGGTGTATGAAGGATTGATTGGTGAAGGATGAGTTTTTGTGGTGAACGGGCAAATTGTAATGAGTGATTGGGTCATGAATCGGATTATCTAGGTATAGGATAGTTAGTTAAGACCAGCTTCAACCCCTCCCCTTTTTTAGCCTTGTGCCATAATTGTATTTTTTATACAATAAATAATGTTAGAATTTCATCCTGGAGAAATGCCAAACTAATCCACGCCAGTCATAATCTTAACCAACTACACTTTTCCCGCGCAAACTTCTCTGACTCAACAAACAGCATTTCACTCTACCAGGAACAATTGCTTACAATACTAAAGAAAGTTAAATAACGCACTACAATAATAAGTATTCGTAAACATTCAATGAAACACCAAAACAACTAAAGGTACACAACTCATACCAGCCTTGGACAATAATTTAAACAAGCACACGCATACACACTATTGACTGAACTGCCACAAAAGACATTTTTATACACGACCAAACACACACAAACCTTAGTAACAGTTTCACACACACTGAACCTGGGCATAAATACACTAGATAATTAAACCATTCACGCTTGTTCAACAATCTTTGATTCAATTGTGTATTTTTATTCTATATAAATCAATGTTATTGTTATACCTTTTACATGTGTTGTTTTCACTCTGATTTCTTTTAAATAATTTGCTTTTAATATTCATGTTTCTTAATTTGTTGTGGATGAATGTCTAAGAACACCAACGTCATTAACCCTTTCGATAAAATAAACTTCTGATACCTTAAAATACATTCGCCAGTTTGCAACAGTAGGAATAATATGGTCTTAACACAAAGCTGCTCATTTTTCATTTTATAATTTATTTTGATCCTCATTTATTACATTAATCTTCTTGAAATATATTACCAACGGTAAGAAATAGTGATCGAATTTTGGTCTGTGTTTTTAAAAGTTACACAAATTTGATAAATTGGGCATGTCTCAAAGAAGAAAAACTAGACTCAAGCGAGAAAAGCTTATGTTATTTTTTAAATTAGTGCATCAAAATTACTTATAATTACCTACGATGATCCTCACACCAGAACATTCAAAACCTTTGTTGACTAGTCTAATCGATTCGGCTTTCAGGTGCATTAAATCAAAAATAACCATAGCGATGATAACGAATTTGTCCTGTAGAAGAACGTCTTAGACATTAAATGATTTCCATAAAAAACTGAAATGTTTGCAAAGAATAAGAATGTTTAAGCATATTAGAGGCAAGCAGTAGATGCATAAGTTTTTTTTTTTTTTTTTTGCTATAGAAACAGTAGGAAATATTTTTCATAGAGAAAGTATCTTAGTTCGATTTTCTTATAGTGTTATTTATATAAGAATCTCTTCTTTTCAGTTTTCAGACGCACTCGAAACATGATTTAACTACTTCAAGTTCACCACTCAATGGTTTTTGCACTTAAATCGAAACATTGTGTCCTGATGTATTGTATCGACAAATACCAATAAAAATAAACCGTTTTAAAAATGTTATGTCAGAAGCCTTGTCTCTCGGCATTACTTGTTTTCTTTATACAAGAAATGTATACGCTGGAGAATATCGAGACTTTGACCTTACACATTGTCATTCAACTCGCTCACGCTATAACGGCAGTAATATAATTATTTTTGAGAAAGTATTAGAATTATTAACAATAATCTCTTCAAGCTGTTTCACACCCTAAACTTTCTTTAATAAAAATCTATCAGAGTTTTTACTGTCGAAATTTTGAAAAGCAATCCTGCAAGTCGACTTAAGTGTAAATTCCACATCTATGTAAAAATATGTAGATGTGTATGGTTATTTTTGCCTTCGTTTATTCAGAAATCTCTAGAAGCAAGTTTGTTTAGAAGCCAGTTTAATCCGATTTTTCAGCTTCATTGTTTATCTAGCAAAAACATTTTAGTCGACCTCATGACAATATTTGCCATAATATTAATAATATTTTGTAATCACACGTGGACCGAATATATATTTAGTAATAAACAGATCTTATGTCAAATGTGATTTATCAGATTATTTAATGGTAGTTGAGCGAATTTTTAGGAAATGCCATTATAAACAACACCAATGAGGAGCAGCAATAGAGGAAAATTTTATTAATATTGGTTGCAAATAATAGTAGAGATTATCAAGTCTCTTGGATTAAAAAGCCTATTAAGAAAGCAAACTTTCAATAAACAAATAAAGAATACAATATTTATACACAAATAAACAAGTCTATTAATACATGATTATGTTCAATGCCATCAGAAAAATACAATGGTATAAAAGCCTACTAGGGATGTGCACAAACAATATCGATAATCGAAAAACATTTATTTCGATGACTCAACTATGTTCAATGGAAGAATCAAGGATTAAAAAGAAATGTTATCAAAAATATCTTGCGTAACAACTATTTTAGAAGATACGTGAAAAATTGAAGAATGTTTCTTTTAAAAAGGTTGTTCGGAAATGATAAAGCCTTTCACACAAATGAAATCTCCAAGCGTTTTACCAGATACTATAGTACTGTATATTGATTAGTTCGGATTAGTGACCTCATGTTAGTTGTTATCACCACAACGTTTTGCTTCCAGCTTTTTTTATCCATCTCTTAGTAACGTTCGTGAAATCTCGAATCGAAGTTTTTATTTAAATAAATATAGCACAGAATGGGTTTAAATTTCGAATATCAAAAACAAAATATGTTCATTCCTGCCAATGGGAAAAATTCACAATAACCTCATTCTCAAACATCATGAAACAGTTTATATATGTATTAATTTAATACGCATTTCATTTATGATAAAAACTGGCCCTTATTCCCTATTTGAAATGTTAAAGTTCTGATGTAGCAATTCCTACGTGTGGTGTTCTATACAAAGTGAAACTTCACTAAAAACAATACTCACTAATCTTCTCAAAACTGGAATATAGTTGTTTAAAAATCGTCTTTTAAAAACAATCAATACGATACATCACGATGTTTTTAGAATTTTACCTGTAGATTTTAAAACATCTATTGGGGAGCCTGTTCACAGAAATCCATGAAGTACCTCTAAAATTTAGGTAAAAAAATTACTTTTACAACAGTGAGTAAAGTTCAAAACCTTCCCATATAACCCTGCATTTGTTTACACCTTTAATCTTAAATATAGGTACCTATTCAACAATAAAATATAATAAAGCTATCCAATATTCGAATGGAACACACCATTAAAAGCTTAAAAATTCACTTAAAACTTACATCATATCATCTAATCGAATATCATCCAATCATCCCTTGGAATTATTTTTCATATATATATATATATATATATATATATATATATATATATATATATATATATAATAAAAAGGCTTAAACACTAATATTCCATGTTTATAATTTATTACATTGGAATCATAATTACGTTGTTGTCATAATTACGTTGTTGTCATAAATACGTTGTTGTCAGATGGATCTGGTGTATTTTTTAGAGCAGCAAGTACTTTCAAGAACTCCATGTCCTCATCATCAGGCTGTAATATTGCTAATTGATTCAATGTATGATTATCTCTTTATAATATAAAATATAGGCTGCTTAATATAATACGCTTAGGAAAACAATTGATCCGCAGTACGAAATTCCGGAGAAAAAACTACCATGACATATCACTCTATTAATTGAACTATGTACTTAGTTCATGCCACATTAACTGGAAAATACTTACAACAAAAGAATTCGAGGATTTACCAAATTACATATAAAAAAATTCTCACTTCGGTCTACAACATATTTATTTCGTCTTCAAGTTTTGATTTTAAAGGAAAAAATTACAGCCTGATGATGAGGATATGAAGTTCTTGAAAGTATTTGCTGCTCTAAAAAATACACCAGATCCATCTGACAAGTTTATGCATAAGGATCGCATCATTCAGTGGTTTAATGCTTATAATGCAGTCTGTTGGTGAAGAGATTTCGCCATTAATTGCATTAATATTGCTAATTGATTCAATGTATGATTATCTCTTTATAATATAAAATATATGCTGCCTAATTACATTATATATATATATATATATATATATATATATATATATATATATATATATATATATATATATATATAATATAATATAATATAATATTGTGAAATCTGTAAGCATAAATCGATAAGTGGTACCCAGTGAGCTCATAGTGATGTCAGAATAAAGATGACTGCCGCCATAAAACAAATATAGAAGTGCAAGGTATAATCAGATTCTTGCATGCCAAGGCCAAAAGTTCATAAGAAAATACAGGTTCGTTCACAGAGGGGCGTACAAATATTCAAACGAGTCTAGTGTGTTATGTCTACGTTCATAAATACTAGAAAACAATACTGCTCACGTTGAAATTTGATATTGAAGCTAATAGGCGGTACAAGCCTGGTTATATGACTGAAGAACTTGATATTAGGAAGTCGTTGAAATCGCTCACAGGGAGTTCGGATGACTAAAATGTGTCACTTTAACTGAGTGGAGTTTATAGTGGCGTGGGACTTTGAGATTAAAATGAACAGTTGGCTTACCCACGCCAAGAAGATTAATGATGGCTGGTAATGACGAGGAAACACGTCGATAATTTTTAACAAAACAAGATAAGAAATTTATTTATGAATTTACATGCTTGAAATTGTGTTGGTAGCTCGTTTCAGGAAAATGAATTACAAATTTTTAAAGTCCGTAGTTACAACAAATTGTCATGAAGAGGAAATGTTCATTCAACAGCTCAAATCATCTGGCACAAAATAATATTCAAAAATTTTTTAAAACAAATTAAGTGTTCAATTTTCACATAAGAGTTGTATGTTTGCATAAATTCAAAAGTACATGAAGAGAGACAGTTTAAAATATTTAGATCTTTGCCAACTATCAAAAATGATAGTTGGCAAAGATCTTTGAAACGCCAAATGCTTCGATAAGGCCAATAATATAAACAGCAAGTAATTTAACACGAATATCTGAATGCTGGACGCGTGAACAAAAATGAAATTTTCTACATGACATCGGATGCTCATCTCTTGTTGATTTAATTCTTCTCCTTACTTCATAACAAAAAAGATTTTGCATAGAATCGCTATTTTATTTTCTCTCTTTTTCTGAGTTTCACTTAGGCTCGTAAATTTGTTTTGTCTTTTTCATCAGCTCGTCGGTCAACCTCTTTGAACTCAAAGGTTTCATTGGCCCAAAGAAAATTTTACACAGGGTCGTCCGAATTTGAAAGGAGTGGGTAAAGGGATTATTATTATTTCGTACTCTCCACAAGTTATCGCAGGATCCCATTGCATAGATAACTCTACCCGGCTAAAAAAAAAATCTCAAAACAAAACAAAACAAAACAAAACAAAGTGAAAAAAATCTGTAACAAAGATGAGCAAGATCAAATATAGGAGAAATGATGGTTATAGCTAATATCAACTTTGGAGATTCAGTTATATACTTGAATCCTCGATGTCTCTTAATTTTACAACTACACGATTTTTTGACAGATACAAATCAAGCGAAAACATTTAAATATCAAAATGCAAATTACGGCTTTTACAACTGACTTTTAGAATGAGGAAAAATTAAATCGGTGACTTAGTGACCCAAACCTTTTTTAAAATAAAAACGATAGAATACGCAAGCTGATTTTGTCTCTAGTTTAGCCCTAGTTTAATTTATTGTTCGTTCAAAACACCATGTGAAGTTATTTAACTTTTTAGATATGTAACATCTAATAGGAAGACAGTCAATCTGAATACAACTGAACCCTGCAATAATGATTATGCATACGAATTAATTGAAATAAAAATGATGTACTGATTCATAGTGACAAAATATATTATTATAATTAATGTATAATTTTTGCTTGAATTTTTTTTAATTAATTTACAGATACAGATAGAAAAAGAAAGATAAAAATATATGGATTATGAGTATCCATGCCTATGCAAATTTGCAGTGGTTGTGTTTAAATGTAATTCGGAGTATAAAACATATCCGTCCGGTTAAATAAAAATTAAAATGCAAACTTTCTAATACATAGGGCAAAATAAATCCACTTGGTTGTTACTTTTCACAATTTTTATGTCTCCCTCGTCCTTTTCCTTTTACACGTTCCTGAGTTTGTTGAAATTCTTTTATGCGTAAGTATGCGTATGTACGATGTGTGCGCGTGTATTTGTACATGCATACATACACACATACACCTGTTCATTTGTGTTTGTGAAGAACAATTTATTGAGATTTAGATTCATTTTCCGTTTAGACTTAGTTCTTCATTTTATTCTTACGTGCAGCGTTACCATCCTCATTTCATTAAAAGGCATATTCTATTGCTCAGCTGTCCGTGTTTGGATATTTGTGACCTCTTTTTCTTACATATTACTTACAACACCCGCGACTTCTGTTTCTGCTGCCATTATGGCTACCGACACGTCTCCCTTGTAGCTGCTTTTTATGCCAGCATTACTTCAGGTCATTGTGTCACAGCCTGACCTTCCTTTATATCCACTGACCAAAGTGTCTGATGCACTGACTCCCCTTGACAGCTCTCATCAATAGAACAACTACGACCTTCTTAAAATCATTGAAACTATATCTACATCTACTACACTTGGTCTATTATTTAGTACAACAGCAACAATAATAACTATTGGTACTACTACTACAACTACTACTTGGTAATATATTTGTTTCATATCTACTTCCACTGTGACTAATTATCTAATAAAGACAATATTTAATTATAAAATACAGTTAACACTAATCTATTACAATTATTAACAATAAATTATACATTTAAAAATCGGTTCTGTCAAATCGTATCTGAACTGAAAACCCCATTTTCAGTTACGATGATCATATAGTTCGTTGCTCGTGGAATTATAACAACTGCATCTCGTTTACATTGATCTGGGATATCAAAAATATAATAATAGTCTTGCTTAGATCGGGGATAACTTAGGGTTAATAATCTGAAAGATAATTACTGGGATTTTCTCTGGACTGGTTGCCTTTTTAGGTTCAATGGTTTTCATAAGGTTCCCGTTCAGTGATAAAATTATTCCTGGGAGTGTGCTCTATCAGACGAGGGAAGTCCAGTGGGAGATGGACTTTGTAATTTAACGGGTTAGAGGTTGTTTCAGTCTTCACGGTGGTGCGGTCACGGTTTTATTTACGATGGAACAGTGTCACGGTGTTATGGCGTTATCGCTTCTGATGCTTCTGTCGTTTGGCTGACAATAAACACCCGTATAAGACAAATTAGACTCACGGTCTTTATATAACTAGTGAATGGTCTAAAGTGCCATTAGTGGGGGGTGGCAAAGCCTTTTTCAGGGTATGATGTGAGGAAGAGTTCAAGGAGGTTCGCCTAATGTCCTGTTCCCGATGAACATGATATGTGACAGTTTATAGGCGACGGAGAAGTTTCAACAGTGTCTGCCTTCATCATCAGTGTTGTTAGAATGTACTAACCACTTTATGTGCTGAATATTGGATTCACCATAAATATTAAAGTTAACTGAGGTATACTCAAAGAAGATGTTATCAATCGTCTCAGTTATTCTGTCGAACATTACAGATCCGTCAACCAGAGAACGATGGAGAGTGAAGATGAAAGTGGTAGACACGAATGCACATACACGAGAGATCAGGGTCTTCGTTTTTAGAGATTCTGCCACATGGAAACCCGTCCTTAAATATAGGCGCCATGACGATTTCGATGGTCATGTTTTACAGTGAGTAACCTGTATCCATCTATCATCTGAAACTAATAGTGATCCATCTATCCCAGTGCAGAAACAAGTTTTTGCTTGGGATAGATGGATCACTATCAGTTTCAGACATGAATAAGATGTCAGGTTTGACGTCAAGAATATGGAGTTCAACCTCTGTAAAGTTGGAACGTAGGGCACTTGTAAAAAATGTCTGGAGAGAGACGAAAGATAAGCCTCTAAATCTAAGAAGAAATGGATGTTACCTTGACGGCAATATGGGCAGATTGAATATGGAACTGAAAGATCGATTTAGACGGTTGAGTTAGTCACATGAGCAATTTTGGTTCTGCTTGGATATTGAAGGCCTCATTGACTCGAAGACACGGTAGAAAAATGCAAAGTAGCTGCTGCAGCATAGGAGGGTGATTTTGATGCGAAATTACAGACTGCCGAATGTTAATACAAAAAAGAAAAGACAGTACCTTTGTTAAACAAACAACAAAAAAACAATCCAGCAATGCAACTTCACAATATCTTACAGCGATGATGTGTTCTCTAATTCACAAATAGCATTGCGCATAATTTTGGCTGTTCTCTGACGTTCTGTAAGCGCTCTTTCAGCAGACTAAAATTAATTAAAAAAACACTCTCCGAAGCACAATGTGTCAGGAGCGCCTCAGCAATTTGCCTTTATTAAGCATCGAAAATGAAGAATTTGAACATTTGAACGTGGATGGTCGTATTGAAAATTTTTTTATCACCAAGCCTGGCTATATGTCGAGGCTTTATGAATTCAAATGGATGAAATGAATTGCTCTAGTCTTGACATGTTTAAATTCAGGTTTTGTCAATGCACAGTTCTTGTTGTTCCGCCACGGATCAAATAAATGTGTTTGAATTTGTATTGGATTTTAAATACTTTTTCAGAGCATTTTTATTTGTGTGAAAAAGCATTTATATTTATATTTTTGCCTAGTCCAGAAGTATTTGTATTTGTTTTTGTATTTTTCGAATCTGAAATAAATTTAATTTATATTTGTATTTCCAATTATATCGCGCCAATAATCGCGAGAAGTGTTTGTATTTGAGTTTCTTAAAATTTAGTATTTGATCCATACTGGCTAGTTGCCCACTGGCTGTGGTAGGGAGTGCCGAGTTGATTTCTTGCCATACCCTGGACCAAGACTTCGGCACGCCACTGTAGGAAACCTTCCGTAAGATATATCCAGTTTTAATGATGGAATCTGTGCAATAGATTTGGCACTGAAAATGATTTCAAAGAGCAACTTAATTTAACTTCTCAGATTCTCTTTCCGCTTTTCTATCCCTGAAAAAAGAAAACATCCTAAAAACATCTTAACTGGACAGATAGAATCCTATGTGCAAATCAAGAAAGATTTTGTTAATTTGGGTTACAAGCCACGCTGAAATTATTCAGCAGCCAGATCAGCTCTGGATATTTGTCCCCCCAGTGACGGGATTATGATCTCATATACCGAATTAACAACCAGGACTGAAAAAAATATGCAGTATTAACCAAGAAAGATGTAGGATGTTTAAAATTTGATGTAAATTGGATAAAACAAATTTCTAATGAACTACGCATACAAATGGTGAAGATGGGTACTAAAGCTTTTCAGATGAAAGACGGCCCTTTCAAAGTTACAAAAGAGCAGGAAATTATTGAGAGCCGACGCGTCAAAATAGCTATGAAAAGTAAAACGTGCACAAAATATGTCGATTTTTTTCACGAATTACTGGTTTCAAAGAAAACTACAGGATGTGCTTTCGATTCCGCTTAATTGCTTGTTGGACTCTAACTAAAATGATGCAATGTATTGTTTTTGCTGTTTATTGTTTTCAACAGCCCCAGTCAACCAAAACATGGTATTCGAATAATAGTGTGGATTTTGAAAATGGAAAAAACGCAACGAAAGAATACCAGAACATAAACAGGGCACTCATCACTGTGCGCCATTTCTTGCATGGAAAGACTTTGATAGACGTATATCAGATTGACAGAGTAACCCTGAAGCACACAGAGGAACAGAATCAAATGTGGAAGGATCTGCTTAGGCGATTTGGGATTGTATCAAGTTTTCAACGACTCAATATCTGGCATTTTGTAGACACCGAAAGTCACATTGTTGTAGGAGATAGTGAATCTGGGATCTATTTTTATTTTTGTGAGGTAAGATTTGATTTTTTTATTCAATTTCGTGTTGTCATGGTTAGAAATCAGATTGTGTCTTCTGCTGAAGAATAGTTAGTGAGACAGTTACACTCACAAGAGATGCATGCAAAACAAACTGGATTAAATTATCCAGAGGTACAGTTGTAGCAATACCCTTCGTCATGTTATCGAGAGGCCTCACCCGCGACTACTACACGATCCAGAACAATGACAGTACAATAATACCGATATTATACACCTGTTGACAGAATAGCCCCCTTCGAAGTTACTTTAAGTTTCGAATCCCTGATTATCAGGCGGATAACGGCAAAACCTAGAAAACACTTTTACCCCAACACCCTTAATGAAGGAACAAAGAATCTAGAAAAGAAAATACAGGCGTGATATTCCGAATGTACATGTCTCGTCTACCCAGAAATCATGACATATGAACAGTAATAACGAAATTAATTCTTAGATCAATTCAGATTCAGCAGAGAAGACAGAGTAGGTAATTGATACGATGGACCTTGTGGTACTAACATATTTCAGACGAATCCCCATTTTTTTCGATTTTGAAACAATGAACTCCAACAATATTCTTTAAACAGCCCGCAGCTGATTATCAAGCATGGAAGGTTTCAGTTATTGTTTAAAGAATATACATTCAAAAGAATACATAGTAATTCTGCGTGAAATATTTATATTAATATTCAGTAACAGTTAAATAAACAAAAATAATAAGTATGGTTTTCCATAAAATACAAAAAAGGACCAAAAATATCAAATCTAAATGTTTGTCTCCTTGTATGAATTGTAGTGAATTAATTTTTTAGGATGTCTTTCCTCATTATGTTTCCCAGAAATATCACCTGTCTCTTTCTGATTATTTTTCCTACTAATAAAACTTCCCCATGTCTCACATATTATATCCATAGTATTCTCAGCATCCGTCGGTAGAACCACGTCTTTATCGCTTCAAGACACTTTTCCAGATGTAAAGAAATTGTTCAACATTCATTGCTATACAGGAGATTAGATATTACATAACAATTCAGTAGTCATTTGTTTATAAATTTTCCTATCTTTTAATACTTTGTTTAGTTTCTGGAATACATATTTTCGCTGTTCATATGCACCTTCTGATTCCCTTCGTCTTTTAATACATTACTCAAATACTTGCTGATAGCCATACATTCTATATTCTCAAAGTTAATAGTAAATTTCTTCTTACTTTCCTTTACTACTTTACTTCTAATATGTATTTCAATTTCCTTTGAGCCTAACATCAAGACAAGCCTCATTTGCGTATCTTATCTTGAGCTTATATAAGAGCTAAGAGAATTTATTATTAGCGGACATAATTTTATGTTCGCTAATAATAAATTCTCTTAGGTCATAGAATCGACTCCCTGTACAAATTAAATAAATATGCTCAAAAAATGCATCCGACTTACTTCTCTTACTATTTCTGGATACTCGCTAAACTCATTTTCAGTCCTCTTGCTTTTGTTCCTGTGAGAAGTTACTTGTTACTTGAATATATTTGCCGTGTAAATCAAGCTTATCTAGGATGTTAAGTAGAATTAGGGGCGACACGAAATTCTACTTAACATCCCAGGTTGAGTGTCATATTTCGATTTTAGTACTTATATCATATGAGAAAGTTGTTAGAAATCTGAAAAAGTGACATGTACATCATTTCGTAAGATATTAAAAAGTTCTGAATTTTCTTAACATTTTCTTATTTTAACCAAGAATTTTTCAATAATTTTTGCCTTTTTGTTTAGACAAAAAGGCAAATAATTCTCAGAAAATTCTCAAAATAATATTTTTCATAAAAATTGAAAATTTCAAAAAAAATATTTGAATAATTATATTCTATATTTGAGAATATAATTCAATAAAACTTTGCGTCAACTGTATTAGCACATCAATTTGCGCGCGTACTCACTACACTACGTCCACTTCTATAGGTTACTCTATGCCGGTACACACATATATACACACACATACACATACATACCTACATACATACATGCATATTGACTTTGGCCAAAATGTACATCTGAAATCTTCGAACTGGCCAAAATTAGATATTTAGAGCAATTTCTCTGCACGCGACAAAATACCTTGACCTGCAAACCAGCTTATTCCAAAAGGCCGGTTACGAAAGAGATTCACGCAAAGAACATAAACAGCCTGAACCTTACACGCCACATCCAAATAAAAATAACGTTAGCCACTTCGTTAAGCAATAACATGAAGACGGTTCTTTTCTTTACTGCTTCGTCTTTGTGAAAGAACTTTGGTCGTTATTGCCAAATCCTAGGGGAGGCTGTAAACATTAAATAATTCACCATGAGGGTTTGGAAGGGACTGACCTTTTTACAATTTCTGGAAATTTCTTATCTTATTCGAATTTTTTTTCTTTTGTGTTTCCGGTTCCGAAAATAATTAACTGGTTATTCATAGTAATAATGTTCTTGAGTCAAGTTTTTAACACATTCCATGCATAGATATATTTATGCTATTGTTAAAAAATACAAGGCTCAAGAGCCAGTCAAAGTAAAGAGTTATTGAATGAGAGTTCTCTTAAGGACGTAAGAATTTTAGATTATGACGATAGGTAAGTTTCACTTTGAAATAAAATGAAACTATAAGGGTAAATGTCATTGACAATACATCAGATGAAAGAGAAACTCTTAACTGATGACAAATCCGATCAGAACAAATATAAAATATAAGATTAAGTTTTCATGTTCACAATATTAAATAAAATAATATTTAACATATTGGAT